>PVIU01018851.1:0-37971 GCA_004026605.1 Ondatra zibethicus
AGTTCCTTCTTCAGAGTTTGGACTCTTAGCTCTAATTTATATTAATCTGGTTTTGCTTGTTTGCTTTAATTTTGCATTTTTAATGCTGCTGTTTCATATTTATCTTTGGCTTATGTGTTTTTCTCTATCACTACCACATTGCTGTAATTCAGTCTCTGCTTATAGCTATAGCCACTGGGATTGTTCACATCTACACACATGTGGAAAACTAGAAAATAGTTTTTCACATGGTGTTCCCAGCGCAGCCCACACCAATGGTCACCCAGCTGAAGAAGCAGCCTCTCTGTAACGCATCATGTTCCTTCTAAGCCACAATTGTATTCTTCTGTCTAGACAGTCTGTTCACTAGAACAGACGCATGTAATTGAATATGTCAGTTTTCAGGAAAGACTTTATTCTAATAAGCTTTTAATTCTAAGTAATGAACTTTAGCAAAATGCAAAGACAGTATATTGTTTAAAGAAAACTTTAGGGGTGGATATTTTTGGCTTGGCACTAATAAACTTTTGTGTAACCTTTTTTTTCTGGATCTAAATAGGAAAGTACCAGAAAAGTCAAGTCCATGTTATTTGTTTGAATGCACCCAATAAGTTTATCTGGAGACCAAATATTCAAGCATACTCTATTTGCATTTATTTGATAGGTTGGTGTTAAATCATTAGTCATAGGGATTGCCAAAGTCAACCAATTGTCCCAGTGACTGGAGATTTGAAATATAACAGGGACACTTATGTTTGAATGGGGACATGAAAATCTCAACATGTAAGAAAAATGTGAATTATTTTTTTCTACTGAGAGAAATTTGTAACTTCAATAAAATCAAGAAATTGAGGATAAGATATCTTGCCTCTGGATGTTGAACCTATAAGCAATTTCTCTTTTTATAACTGAAAGTTATTTTTAAGATACTAACAAAGAAAATTCACAAGGTATTTTTTTCTTTAAATTTCCCTCCCTGTTTTTTGTTTGTTTTTTTTTTTCTATTTGAGAAAAACAGATTTTGCTTGATTAGTTGTTAGAAGAACTAAACTGTATCTTCCAAAACAAATTCATAGACCTTTTTTCTATTTATGCTACAAACATGTAGAAAGGGGAGTTTTTAAATGGAGTATGCTTTCATTAAGATTCTTTTTTGGTCTTTTCTTTCTCAAACTCTTCCCTTTTTTGACACTGGCTGGCCACAGTCTTGAATGTCCTGTGAACTCATTCATTTAGTTCCCCTCTTTGATCTATTGACATGCACTTCTAGGAAGAAGGGGGTAAGGTATGGTCATTCTATAGCAATTGCCATGACTTTAAGTGCTGGAGTTTCAGGCTCTTACCTGAGACCAAGAGTTTGTCAGAGAGAGTCTTTACAGAGTGGAGAAACGTAGTCACAGAGTTAGAGAGAGAAGCAGGATAAAAGAGAGTCTAACAGTAGCACTCTGAACCGAAGAGAGAATAAAGTGGAAAGATTAGGGCCTCCATAGCAAATTCTTCTTATTTTAAAGTGTTTCCTAGAATTGCTTGTTCCTGCTGCTTTTTGTTAGCAAGAGATTTATAGAAGTGTAACTTGTTACTTTTAGTTCCTTAAAACTAGCCACTCCTTCTTCCATACATGTCATTCGGTTGTACCCTGGAGTATCATTTATTCATTCAGAATGTACTTTTCCCAAAATGACAACACCCCACATTTCTTCAGTTGTATATTGCTTATTATCTCTTTTCATCTTAAACTCCCTTTTTTTCAGGTGACATGATTTTCCATCACTTACTGTACAAGTTGCTTCTTTGGTACATTATCTCCATACCTCACTGTAAAATTAACCTCTGCTTGCTTTTATTTTATAGTGTTCCTGTAACAAGCTTAGGTAATGATGAACAGTTGGAACAACTGCCTTTGTTCTCTAGGTTTCCAATAGTGTAAAGAGAACAAAGATTGTTTTCAAAGGTTGATTTTTTTTAACCTGAGAAAAGAATGCATTGAAAAAGGAATTGGAAAAAGAAAGCATGTCCTCACCACATTGTTATCACTGCCATTACTCCAGGGTTCAGCTGAGGTCCCCAGGCTACTGTCTTGATCAGCATTTCCTGTCTACACACAGATCCCGAGTGGGCAGGTCAATCACAATCTTTAAACACATCCAGAATTTCTCATTTCTCTGACCCTCGCAGTGTGGAAATTGGTCATCTTATTTTATTTCCAAAGTCAGTGTTTTTTCACCAAATTAAAGTACCAAGGAATGCTTCACCTTTTCTATCCTATCAAGAAAATTCATAGTCCAAGGCTATCGTTTTAGATTTAAAAATGTGGAAACACTTAGATGAAGTTGATGTTGAAATAGTACAGAACCCCCTTTATAGAATCATAATTAACTTGCTCTTTTGTGTGCATGTCTTGCAAGCAAAGCTTTATCACTTGCTAATATACTTGGAACCACATCTCACATTTGTCTTCTGATTGTTTTGCCTGGTTCTCAAAAGTGGTTATGAGATGTTTATATGGATTTGTTTTATTAGATTTTATAAGAAGTTATTTTCGGTGACATTCTAGGACACCAGTCCTTTCAAAATGCATGAGTCTCTCAGAGTAAGTTCAATCAATGTTCAAGGCTGATGTTGAAGTCAACACTGAAGAAGCGTTCTAGCATACTTATAGAGAAAACAATACTCAAAAAGTTTAGAAGGAGCACTGAGTGTGCTAAGAGCTTTAGTTGTCCAAATTTAGTTGATCCTTACAACCATGTAAAAAATATTATTTTAATCCCATTTAACAGCTTAAAAACCAAGGGTGAAAAAGGGTAAAATCTCTGCAAAAGTTATACAGGTAAATGAAGAACGGGGATTTGATTCCACAAATCAATAAAAATCTTTTTTTCCCACTTCATTAGCTACTGTAAATTGTCAGGGAACAATTTAAGGTCGTAGAGATTGATGAATTTTGTATCAGTCATATAGTATTATGGAAGACACCTCCAGCAGGGTGAAGAAAGCATGGAAGAATTGGAAGTCCTGATACTATGTTAGTCCCTGACTGGGTCTACACTTACTGAGTTACTGTTTCCTTGCCTTTAAAATGCCATCAATAATTCCTACCTCATAGCAATGCTGAGAGGATTCCAAGTGAATATTCAGGGAACCCTAAATCAGAGGTGTCACATAAATGTAATGTAATGGCTGTCTCTGTATTGGATTTTCTCCATTTTGTACTCTACATGTCATATTGCATCCCAGCTCTCAAAAGTAAAGAAAAAAGATGTGATGATGGCATAGTTCTCAATTATTTTTAACTATATGCCAAAGGTATCAATGATGTATTTTCAAGTATGTAAGCATTTATATAAACATTTTCTACATCTATACATCTCATTGAGTTACAGTTCACAGCCCTCTCTGACAGGAGGTCAATGCCCAGTGGTAGGGTGTTGAAAGGATTCAAAGCAGATGCAGCCCACTCTCTAAATCTTAGTCTGTGGCCAATTCTTTCCCAATTTGTAAAAGGTTTGTTCTATACTCAGCAAAGAGAGTATACAGTTGGGTAGATGGAGAGCATATGCAATGCGCTTTAAATTAAACAGTGTCCCCATCGACTTGAATTTAGTTTCTGTTTTTTGACAGTATCAGAATGCTCTTTGCCCCAATTATTTTTCCTAATGTTCTTTATTTTATACTTCAACTCTTTCATTGATACATTTCCATGAGATTATCCATTGGTAACCTCCACATTCCACCCAACTCACTGGTACTTCTTCAAGAGATGATTGATTCATTCAAAAGTTCAACTAGTGCCCCGATAAAATGTTTAGCTTGATCAATTTATTTTAAATCACAAGTTCCCTATTCTAATTCCTTCTGATGGAAGATATAATAAAATGATGACAGTCTATGAGAGAATTGCATTGCTTTTGGAGAGAAGGTTGCTAAAAATAAATAGGGATTTTTTAAATTAATATAAGAAAATGTTTAAGTTTTATGACATCTTAGAAGTAGGCATATTGTTCTCATTTACCACTCCTCCAGAAATCAGTAATATAGCTCTTTGTGAACATTTTCAAAGACAAAAGATCAAATCAATGCTACTCACACAGTAAAGCACTGTATAACTAATTGTAAAATTCTTTCTCCTCAACTACTACTCACCAATTTTATTTATGCACTCTAGATACTTGCTCAGCAATTTGTCTAACCAAAGGACCCCTTTTTCTACACATATTGATTTTTTTGCCTTTTGGAAAAGTGAATGCATTGCTTTCCTCCTGAGAAATATCAGTTGAATCAAGGAAATTGCTTTAGTGAACAAAAAGAAAATAAATGATAATACATATAAGAGTTTAGATTTTAAATTGTTTTTAATTTTTTTCGTGTTTGTAAGTGCCATGTTAAAATCTTTTGAGATGTATCTTTTCCATTAAAATTGACTCTAAGGGAATTTGTTTAAAGCAAAGTTTTCTTGGCATTGATTTTCACTTTAAAAATTAAGACTTTCATTTTCAAATAGTCAGGGCCACATTTCTGTCAGTAAAGAAATGAAAATTCTGACCATCTGTTTGGGTGATGAAGGCAACTGCAGCTAGAATTTGTGGAGAGAGTTCTTGGCCTCACCAGGGTTTTCTTTCCAGGCCAGAAATCCCTAACTGGCCTGCCAGTTACACAGCTTTTCCTATGCCTGTGGATCCCTAGAGCCAGGATACCCAAGTGTCTATTCAGTACAGTCTTCTGCATTTTATTAATATAGTCATGTGCATGTGTTTGTGTGTGTTCCAGTCTTAACATTTTAAGTCTGAGGCATCATTTACTTGTAATGTATTTCTTATACTATGTTTGCATTTGTACCTTGACTGTAAAGACAAAAAAAAAAACTAGGTAAATAATTTACTGTCAAGTGTTAAAAAATAAAATCTTAGTAATGTTCTGAATTTAATGGACAATTGCTTTGTTATGAGCATTAATTTTCGTATTCATTATTAGTAGACAGGAAAGGTATAGATGATAGGGGAAATTTAATGAAAATACATTAAAATAATAACATAGGATAGACAAGTAGGCCTGAAACTAGAGTTGGCAGATTGAAAATATATATATAGGATACTCTATTTAATTGGTAATTCAGATAAAAAGTTCATTATTTTAAAAAAGATTTATTTATGCATATGAGTACTCTATTTACATGTATGCCTGCATGACAGAACAGGGCATCAGATCCCACTGTAGATGGTTGTGAGCCACCGTGTTGCTGGGAATTGAACTCAGGATCTCTGGAAGAGCAGGAAGTGCTCTTAACTGCTAAACCATCTCTCCTGCCCCTATTTTTATATTTATTTTAATTTTCTGTGCATTGTTTTGTCTGCATGTGTGTCTGTATGAGGGGAGTGCGTTGGATGCTTTGGAACTCCAATTACAGTTGTGAGCTGCCAAGTAGGAGCTAGGAATGGAACATGGGTCCTCGGGAAGACTGCTGAGCCATCTCTCCAGTCCCAACTCATTAATTTTTAATACTTGTATGTCCTGAAGATTTTGTTCATCTCTGTCTCTTCAAGAAGATCTGCATCTCTTCACCCTCTTCTCAATTTTGCCACCCCCTTTGCTTATTTTGGAATACATGAGGTACATTTCTATTGGATTGCCTAATATGAAAGGTAGTAAGGCGCAGATGGATAGTATAAATGGCAAACAATAAAAACATTTTATTTGAAATAAACAAAAAGGCTTATACAGGTTTTATTTGCAAACTCTTGCTTGACTGGATTACTGAGCCAGAACAAAGCTGAATAAAAACACTCTTCTGTTTGACTTGTATGTGGTGATAAGTGGGAAGATAGTCTTGAGTTTTTGTTTGTTTGTTTAAAAAAAAACTGACTTTCTTGTAAGGCCTGATTATAGAAATGTAAATAATGTAAATGAATCTGCAATTGTCAATTGTTATCACTCACATACCCACCAATATACCTGGGAAGGTTATTATAATAGAGTTACCTATGAGTTCTTGGTGGGTAGGGTGATAGAGGAAGAGTAATTTGGAATGGGTTTTACACCCTGTTTAGAAGAGAGCACTAGAACTCCCTGAAATACCAAATTACAATAGTAAAACACTGCCTGGGAGTTCTCCTTTTCCAGTTTTTAAGTGATATAGGTGTTTGATTCACCTGTTTATAGAACAATCCTGGCAGTGAACATTAAAGCACAGAAGCCTATTGTTCTTTAATGTCTGCATTATTCAAGTTTTATACTCTACTGCATCCACAGTATGTCAGCGGTTCTTGAATATTAAACAGAAACATAAATGGATGAAACACTTATAAAGAAATACTGATGTCTTTAGCTACAATGGAACTAGTAGGGAGGAGACAACTAAGGAATGAAAATAAGCAAATGTTTATGTGCAGGACATGTGGTTCATGTCTTTGTGTTTAAAATAAGTCCCCAGACAAACTGATGCCATGGAATTTCCAGGAAACTCCTTTGCCTCCCAACATGGACAAGAAAATTCCTAATCCAAATGTCTGAAAACTATAGAGGTCCTCAAGGCAGGGGCCTGGATACTTGTGTGCCTTGAGGGGATTACACTTTGTTTCTTCCTGTCATTTTCATCTTCTCTTCTTTTGCGGTGTCTCCTTCCAGCACCATCCCATGCTCATCTTTTCTTCTCCTCTTGCTGCCTGCCTCACACATTTTCATGGACATCTACTCTGAGAATTTTCTGAGTGGCAGCTATTGAGATGATGGCAGCTACCTTCTGGTGAACTTTGCCCTTCCCGGCTTTGTCAATGTCTACAGTGACATCTTCAACCTCATGTTGGCTCACCTCTACACATCAAAACTGCTTAATTAGACACCAAAATTCACCTTGCGTACAGGAGATTTAAGGACTAAAAATAAAGAATTTCAATACACCCATTGAGTATTAGTATTAGCTTGTGTACAAGGGTCCTGTTGTATATGTTGATGAATTTTCTGGGTTCAATGGAAACCAGTCTTTCAAGAGTTCTAAGGAAGTCTGTCAAATAACTCTTATCCTTGGAGCTTATGTTTGTTTCTTAGTATAGTTTTGAAGGGATCAAAATAAAGTTTCCATTAGCATTTTTCAACTTCTTTGTTAAGAAATGAAAAACAATATTCGAACACTTATTGTTTCCCAAATCCAGAGGGAAAATACAGGCACAAATTTGAAATAAGGGTGTGCATGTTCACTTGTGTGATGATACACACTTGGTATAAATATAATAACTGTGAATGTGCTTCATCAAAATAATTTTCATATACAAATGCTTTAGGACTTGCTTTCGTGTATATAGACCCAAATCCTCTAGAGCAGTCACTCTCAACCTTCCTAATGCTTTGACCCTTTAATGCAGTTCCTTGTGTTGTGCTGATCCCCAGCATGATCTTCATAATGGTAATTTTGCTCCTGTTTTGAATAGTACTGTAAAGATTTTTGGAGATAGAGGTTTGTCAAAGCGGTTGTAATCCATAGGTTGATAACCATGCTCTAAAGCCTATAGTGCTATGTGAAGATCTGAATATTTAAAGAGAATTTTTAGAATTGTCTTAGGATCGCTATTGTTGTGATGAAGCACCATAACCAAAGCAACTTGGGGAGGAAAGGGTTTATTCCACATTGTAGTCCATCACTGAAGGAAATACGGACAGGAACTCAAACAGGTTGAGAACCTGAAGGAAGGAGCTAATGTGGAGAGCGATTTGCTCCCATATGACTTGCTCAGCCTGCTTTCTTATAGAACCCAGGACCACCAGCTCAGGAGGGACCCCATCCACAATAGACTGGCCCCTCACTCATCAATCACTAATTAAGAAAATGCCCTACAGTTTTGACTATGGGCCAATCCTTTGGAGGCATTTTCTTAACCAAGATTCCCTCCTTTCAGGTAGCTTGAGTCAAGTTGACATAAAACTATCCGGCACAGGGCATTATCATAAACTATGCTTAAGAAGAATGACTAGGCAATTTGAAAGTTTCTGATTTTATGTAAAGATAGTTTGGTATCTCTTGGTTAAAGTTTAAACAGTTTCATTCAAAAGACATCTTTTACAAATAACTGAAAAAGGAAATAACACACAACTCAAAGAATCGATTAGTTTATATCAAGGAAATGAAGTGTAAAAAAGGAAAGACTCTGAGGATAGAGAAGTGTGTAAGGTCTGTCATAAAGAGTCTAAATCTACATGTCAGCATGTCCCTTCCACTGTCTTCTGTGTATACCAATGCTGAGAACACCATAGTAACCTTGAGAACAATATGCCTCCTTTATCATCAAACTAATGCATGGGAGTTGAAATGTTCTTTGTTCTTCTTGGTGGAAAGGACAAGTTGCTATCTTGAACAATTACAGCTACTACAAAATAAGACTTAGAGACATCATTAGCAAAATGTTTCTTGGCTTTAGAAAAAAAACTAAAATAAAGGCATTCTAAAGTGGTGCTTTTCAAACAAGCTCCCCACTTACCCTCTAAACACCTTCTCACTTCGCCAATAAATTTTCTTAGCCAACAGGCCCAGAATACACCTTCTGACTTCAAACTCAATGTAATAATGTAATTAGAATTATAGACAATAATTTCAGATTAAATATATCACTGTTTGAAAACTCATTTTAATTTGCCATGTTTATAATGGGTTAGAAATTAGAAGGATATTAATGTACTCTGTACCTGTTCCTAAAATCATAAACAAGAATATTATATTATTTTCAAGAATTGTCATAAAAAGCAGAATACCTTGAATTTTAAGAATAAGAACTTCAAAAGAACGTCAACACACATTAAATTCAATAAAATTTCCTTAAACTTCAAAGAACACTATATATACTAGATTTTATTTTAGTATAGGAAGAAAAATGCATCAAATACTTGCCAAAATAACAATTAAGACCTAGGGTAATTTTAGTGTGTGTGTGTGTGTGTGTGTGTGTGTGTGTGTGTGTGTTTCCAAGTCCTCTTAATGTCTGACATTTTCATGATGGAAGAAAAGTAACTTGATGTCTGAGATTAATGTGCCGAATTTCAAATAATCAGGTAGTGAGGGACAAATCTCCACCAAGAGGCTTGAGAGAGATGCAGCCATGGCCACTCCTGATCTCAGAGGAACAAAAGGCTAAGGAGCTCCCAAAATGTGTTGAGATAAAGCTGACCCCAGGTGAAATTCACAGATCCTACGTACACAATTTAATGAATTTTAATGAACGTATATGCCCATGTAACCAGAGCCCCATCCACAAGGACATGACTATCTCCTGAAAAGTTCCTCCATGCCCCCTGCTGAGTTTTCTACCTACTTTATGTTAAGCATTTAGCTTATATATTGCTTGTGAGTATTGTGAATTAAAATGTTTAAAAACATCTGTGTACAAGTTTCTATGGGGATCCTTACCTTCAGTAAATACTTGGGAGTGAAATTTCCAGTCACAGAGTATATTTACTTATATATGCTAGAAGCTACTAACTACTGTTTCAAAGTACATCCTATACACTCAGTGGCAATGTGTGACCCCACATCTTGCTATTCCACTGAGTATGAAGTCATATTTGTTTTCACTTTCATTTATATTTGCCTGATGCCAATGATAATGAAACACGTGTCCCTGTACTTACTGGCAACTCATATGCCTTTGGCAGTGACATGTCCGTTCACTTGTTTTGCTTATTTTTGTTGGGTTGACTGCCTTCATAATATGAAAGTATAGGGATGTTTTGTATATTCTAGATCCATGTCTTGTATCAGCTATGTATGTGTATGACTAGAGTAACAGATAGTTGTAAGTCACCATGTGGGTGCTGGCAACTGAGCTCTGGTTATCTGCAAATGCAGCAAGTACTTTTAACCACTGAGCCATCTCTCCAGTCCCTGAATGTCTACTTTAGATGTCCTTTACCACTTTAATAAATGTGCCACCAATTCTTAATTCACAGAGAGCTCTACTTTGTTGAGTGAATGAGAAAATTTATAAGATTATCTTTCTGTCTTTTGAAAAATTATCATTTGGTTTTCTTCCTTCTGCAAATGTTACAAACTGGTTATGCAAATGTTACAATTTTGGTTAGTTTTGCATGTTAAACTAAACTTACATCCCTGGTCATGATGTATTAGGCTTTTTTCATGCTTCTGAACTCAATTTACTAGTATTTCAAGCTTTTCATGTCTATTTTCATGAGTGATGTCAATTCATGATTTTATTTTCTTATTCTCTATTTTATCAGATTTACTCAGCTTTATGTCACCTTCATAATATGAGTCAGGGAAACAGATCTTCCTCCCGTGTTCTCAGAAAGTTTATATAAAATGAGTGCTATTTCTACCTTCTTTCAATCAGCAGTGAAACTCCCTGCGATTATTTTCTTTTTATTATTTTTTTTAATTTGAGATTATAATATAATGGCATCATTTCCTTTTTCTCTTTCCTCCCTTCAAACCACCCCGTATTCCTCTCCTTGCTCTCTTCCAAATTCATGGCCTATATTTTTCTAGGGAAAAAATTTTTATTGCATTGCAATTTCTTTACTAGATATACAAAAGGAGCAAGATTACCCTATTTTCCCTTGTATCTATTTCTAATGATTTGTGATTCTTCACATTTATCTCTCCCAACTACATTGTTGGTATCACTATTACTAAATTGCAGTTTTATTCTTTCATTGAAGCGCATGGAATCTTGCAAAATATACTACCGCTTATTTATTTATTTATTTATTATAAAAATGATTTGAATTTTCTCTCTTCTTCCATGATAAGTACTGCTAAGAATTTATCAATTTCTTTAAAAAAATAAGCTTCAGGAATCAAATTTTAAAAGCTTTAAGAATTGCATTCATTATTATCATTGTATGCGCATGTGTTGCTGTCTGCAGGGGGTAGGGGATGTGTATCAGGGCAAAGGACAAGCTTCAGTAGTTAGTTCTCTCCTTCCACTGTGGGTCATCTCTCTGGTCTTCACTCTTTTTTTTATTTTCTCTCTTTTGTGCCATAAATTCTTAACTTTGTTAAATATTTATGAGTTGTCATTTTTATTTATTGTCTGTATTCTTGATTTTCCTTTTCCTTCTATAACTAAAAGTTTGATTTGTACTATTTTACTGAGATAACTAAGATGGGAATGTACATCATTGATTGTGCTTTTTTGTAGCCATTTTTAAAAATATTTTTTGAGACAGGGTTTCTTTGTAGCTTTGGATCCTGTCCTGGCACTCACTCTGTAGACCAGGCTGGCCTCGAATTCACAGAGATTTGCCTGCTAAATGCTGGGGTTAAAGGCATGTGCCACCACTGCCCTGCTTTTTGTAGCCATTTGACTCTAGGAATTTACAGTCAGTGACTCAAAGTGCATCTCATAAGTTTTGGCATACTGTGAAAGTTGAAACATTTTCTAAACTTTCTTGTCATTCTTCTATTTACTGCTTACCTGGCAGTGGGTTATTTCATTTTTTCAAGTGTTTAATGGCTTTCTTTATGTTCTAATTTTTGTTTGTTTGTTTGTTTGTTTGTTTTTGAGACAGGATTTCACTGTGTAGCCCTAGCTGTCCTGGAACTAGGTTTTGTAAACCAGGCTGGCCTTGAACTCACAGAGATCTGCCTGCCTCCTAAGGCGTGCACCACCACCGCCCAGTCTATGTTTTCATTTTTTGCATTTATTTAATTACTGTGTACACAAGACATGTGTGTGTCTGTGTATACATGTATGTGCATGGGTCTATGCCATGACACACATGTGGAGATCAACTAACTTGCAGGAGTCAATTCTCTCCTTCCATAATAAGGATTCAGATATAGAACTCAGGTCTTCAGGCTTGGTGGCAAATGCCTTCACCTCCATTTTGCCAGCCCTACTTGGGTTCTTTTAATACCCTTAAACTTTTTGGCAAAATTATTTAATTTGTTACTGAAAAGAGAGTATAGATATATGAAACTATGATCATGGATTTGTCTTTTTAATCTCCATTAGTTATGCACACTTATATCGTTATTGACATATCTTCTAATACTTCCCCTTTTGTGATTATTAAATGCTAACTTTAGTAGCTCTACCAGCTTTCTCATTTCAACTGTTAACATGACTGTATATATGTAAATGTGTATGTGTGTAAACAAAATCTAATGCTAAAGAGCAGTAACAATAGTACAGTAATTGTCATTCTTACTTCAACCATATCTGAAATTATTTACATTTCACTTAGGTGTGATTTCATCTCTGAAGTTCTTAATTTGAGAGATCAGTTGTTCGGAAACGTTTCTAATCTTTAAGCATCGAGTGTTTTAGTTTGGTTATCTTCTTAGAAAAGCACAGCAGTAACGTTTTAGATTAAATCTAAATTATTATTCTATTCCCTTACATATCCTCTTATGTAATTTCCTTTTCAGAATTTAGATATCAAATAAAAAAAGAGGTCAATGAAAGTAGAAGAGGGGTGAAAGCGAGCGCTAGTTGAAAGTGTGGAAATGACCAAAATACATTAAATATATGTATGAAATTGGATGGATAATGAATAGATAAATAATTAATGGACATGTAAGTAAAAGGTTAAGTGTCCAAGATTATATGTAAATCTACACTCTTTTTCACATAAAATATATAGCATGTGTTACTATACACATTAAACTATTATATATCATACATATATTGCTAACTATCACATATAAGTTTTTTTCATCTTTTAAAAAATGTAGAATCTCTAATGTGCCATGCCTATAAGTGAAAAAGATATTATCATAAAATCCACTTGGATTATTTTAAAGAGTTCATGTCCAAGTCCTACAGTATTTCAAGCTGTGTTTTGAAATTAGCAACTGGAAGTCAACACTCAAGAGTTTTGTAAGAGCCACATTATTTTATTGATAATCATAAATACTTTTTGTAAAATGGATTATTGACGGTCCACTTTTATAGGTCCAATTATAAGATTCAAAGTTTAAATATTTCATTTTTAAGGAAAAAATATTTTTTACCTAAAAAGTCAAGGGCTAGCATTAATTTAGATAGACATAATAATCGCTTTACTTTTGAGGTTAATTTTGCAGTTTATTTTCCCTTTATACTCATGACTTAAGCAAGGATTAGCATTAAGTAACTAAGGTTTAAGAATGCACTGTTGATCCACTGGGGCAGACATGGCTTTGGAATTTTAATTTGGGCAGCCTCTGCTTTGGCTGGACAAAGAACACAGAAGGTGATAGCATGTCTCAAGCTTGCTGCCGCTGGAAACATGACCCTGCTCTTGTGAACAGTGCCTAGTTTCTCTGCAGAAATAAGCCTCCATGACACAGGAGAGCAGTCAGGAGAGGACAGGGAGTGAACATGGATGACAGAAGTGTCTGTGTCACCCATTCATTAGGGACTCACAAAGGCGTATAGAAATTCTGAGCTTTTGTAGGGATTGAGAGCTCCATATCAAATGTCGAAGGAGTAATTTAATTACATGGGTATGGTAGGAATGACACAGTGGTTACATTAATAAACTGAAGCATTAAAGAATAATAGCCCAGTTATTGCTGAATTATGGGAAACACGCTGCCTATTCATTCCTGGTGATATTAGAAGGGAGAAGGAGGGGGCTTACTTACCACTTTACACCCCCAATGCATAAAGAAACAGTCTCTTGCTTCTCCAGACCTGTGGAAAACTGGGTGCAGTGGAAGACCCAAAGTCACGCCCAATAGCATAAATCTTGCTTTGTGTAAGATGCTTAAAATATCATAAGCTAAGTCTGTTTTTATGGTACTGAATAAAATTGATGTGGGCCAGACGTAGTAATGAGCATATGCTACATAAACATCTCTGAAGAACCTTTTCACAGATCTCAGAGATGGTAATCCCTGTTCATTGTCCTGGGCCTATTATTAATAGAATCCACTTGACACACTCATAGGCCTCTAGATTAAAAGAAAGAGTCTATTATTTAATAGAAGCTAAAGTAATGTCTCATTTTTATCCATCCCTTATGGACAGCTAGAAAAAAACGTCCTCCTCCTTTGCAGGAGGAGGGGAAAGGAACTCACATTTGACTTCATATCATTTATCAAGAAACACTTATTGAATAGTGCAAACACTTCCAAGAGTTGTGCTGCAGGAGAAGCGAGGAGATATGTAAGATATGGTCTCCACTTTCAGATTTCAGTGGGGGGATTTGAAGATTAGCTAGCCCCCTTCTTTCATGTAATTCCTGAGAGTCTCTTTGTAAATTCTTGTACACACCATCTTTTCATTGGTATTTCTTCACGTGTTAAAATATGGCTATTGATTAGAAAATCTATCTTATCTCTGAAATCTTTTGACACTATGAAGGCAGGAAAAGTTATCTCAAGGAGACAATAAACGTCTCATTTTCACAGAAGCACACTACAATATCCAAAAACGACCTCAGGAACCACTAATAGTACAAATTAACATCAATATACATCCAATAAAATAAATTATATGTTGTACTTTGAAGTTTTAGGAAAGTCTGAAATTCAAATTTGAAAAACTCCAATAATGGAATTTGAAGAAACCGAGGACTTACTTTGTTCAGCCAAAGTAGACTAATATGAGTTCATGGGCAAAATACAAAATTGTATTACTTCTTTTGACATATATTTCCCATAGGGGTCCAGTGCTGTTTATTGTCCCAGAATCACCTCCACGGAAACTCTTTACGTCAGTGGTCCTCAAGTTGAACAGGCAAGAGTATCACACAGGAAACTTGTTAAAACAGGTTGCTGGGCCCAATCACAGAGCTCTGATTCAGCAGGACTGGGTTGGAGCCAGAGAGTCTGCATTTCTGCCTGTTTCCCTCCTCCCTTCTGCTGGGGCCAACGATCCAGGGACCAGTTTGAGAACCACTGCTTTAGGTATTAGAAAGACAATGCCCTCCGGAGCCTTGAGAGAAATTGCAAAATCCTCTTTAACTTGGCAGTTAAGGCCGATTTTCTTTCATGTTGTATTGACAGACATCCTTGATGAGGTAGTCCTTGATAATTCAAAGGGCAGAGTTTAGAAATGCCAAAGAGGAAATGGAAACAGCGTGGCTTTTCCTTGTGTCACTTAACAGGCGTTACATAAACAGACATTCTCCTGCAGACTTGCTTCTTTACTTCAGCTCTTCAGAGCATTCCACTGGGATCAAAGTGTAGTGGGGTAACCCTGGCTAATTGCAAGCCTTTCCAGTCCCGCTTTGTCATGTGCTCTGGGCAAAGCAGATGAGTCCAACCATTGCCCACTGGTTCCTGTGTAGCCCACAAGTTCCAGAAAAGGATTAGTCAGCAGTTTCTGGCTCTCCTGCCCACACTAACCACAGTTTGGCCACCAAAAATGTGGGTCAGCACATTGCCAAAGTGCCGAAGCATGGTGGTTACACAAGGACCAGAAAGCTCAACTTCAAAACATGTGAGTCAGTTGCTGTTCAGAACGTGGAGGAGGGCAAAGGTCAGCCTTGCTGTTCTTGGACCCGATCCTGTTATGCCATCTTTTTGTGAAGCCAAGTGCTGCTCACACGATTTTATTTTTCTCTTATAAATTCTGCCAGACAGCGGTTTAATTCAATAAGGCTTGGCTGTAATATTTAGTCAGATGTACCTATTACTCTATTTTTTTCCTCAGAGAAAGAAACACTTGACCAAAATTTATACTGCAGACTGAATGCTGAAAATCAGATTCATAACGCCACACTATTAGAAACACCTCCTTTTCTGTTTTGATTGTGCTACAAGTACATAATTGGCTTGAAAAATTTCGCCCCTTTTGCCCTCATAGAGAGCTATATTGTTGGCTTCTTGGGAGATTGCTTTTTTATACTAGATTATTCATTTTTAAAGAATGAGAGTGCTTCTCAGTCATTATGTAGATGCTATCAACTTGCCGGTTCTGATCTAGTGAGAAATCTGCCTTAAGATTTGGCTGAAACAAAATTCTCAAGACCTATAATTTGTTATTTGTCTTCTCCCTTACACAGCTTTAGCCACAATGAGAAGCTTAACAATATGTAGCAGAGAGCTGGACAGATGGCTCAGTAGAAATAGTGCTTGTTGATCAAGTACGAGGACCTTAGGTGGATCCCGAGAATCCATGTAAAACTTGGTGATGTGTTTCTGTAATACGGTGCTAAAGAAGTAGAGAGGCAGTAGAAACTGTGGTGTTTGATAGCCGGTCAGTCTAGCTGAATGAGAAAAGCTTTGGGTGAGAGTCCCTGTCTCAAAAATAAGGCTGGAGAGATGGCTCAGCGGTTAAGAGCACTGACTGCTCTTCCAGAGGTTCTGAGTTCAATTCCCAGCAACCACATAGTGGCTTATAACCACCTGTATTAAGAGCTGGTACCCTCTTCTGCAGGCATATATGCAGGCAGAACACTGTTTTACACAATAAATAAATAAATATTTTAAAAAAGGAAGAAATCCAGCCTCAGCATCTGACACACAGACACACACACAGAAAATACACAGAAAAAAATCCAGAATGGATTTTAAAGTTTTATTTCGCTGCATTAAAAATTAAAGAGACTAAGTCCTAGAAACAGAATATTCTAAAAGAAACCATGAGATGGGACAGAATTAGAAACATATTTGGTTACTCTGCTAAGCTCATTGGCTAGTTTATTTCTTTTGTACAACAGTTATTTTTCTAAGCACATTGACAGTAAGGACAACACAGCTCTTACTTAATAAGGCACACTGATTTTTAAGAAATTCATTGTGATAGGCTGAAGAAATGGCTCAGCAGTTAACATCACTTTTTGAGAAATCATGAGAACCAGAGTTCAGGTTCCAATACCCATTTAACAAGTCAAGTATCCAGCTCTTGAGTATCTGATACCCTCTTTTGGCTGTGTTCAAAGTTGCAGGCAAAGTCACATGCTTGTACATACTTACTCACATACATACATGTATGCTTGTGCAGAAATTACATACATGCACATAAATAAATAAATTTTCTATGAGTTCACTATTATTTCAATATGAAATATTTTACATGGACAATATGTCTTTAGATTTTTTTAGATTTATTTTATTAATTCATATGGTTTTTCTGCGTGCACATCTATGCGACATATGTGTCTCTCGTGCCCAAGATGGTGAGCCTTTATATGAGTGCTGGGAATCAAACCTGGGCCCTTTGCAACAACAAGAAGTACTCTTAATCACTGAGCCAACACTCCACCACCTGAATTATTTTTTTAAAAAAAATTACAAATATGGGGGCTGGAGAGATGGCTCAGCGGTTAAGAGCACTGACTGTTCTTCCAGAGGACCTGGGTTCAATTCCCAGCATCCACATGGCAGCTCACAACTGTCTATAACTCCAAGATCAGACAAACATGCAGGCAAAACACCAATGCACATAAAATAAAAATAAATAAAATTTTAAAAATTAGATATATGTAGATTTCCCCCTCATGAATAGAATATATCTGCAACTTTCACATCAGATCATATTTTGTTCTTCATTTTTTACTTCCTTAAAACAATCTCCAAAGTGGACTGTTTTCTGGTTAAGACAGTGTGAATATGGAGAAATGTATTCATGACCTCTGGATATAAAGAACTGAAGATTTTGGTTAGCTACAGCCTGGTTTTCTTCTTTGAGTTTCTTTGGCGATCCAATACAGACAGTTGGACTTCTTAATAGAGCTTTGCCACCTTCAGTGTCTCAGTGAGGTTATCAGAGAGGGAGAGGGAGAGGGAGAGGAAGAGGGAGAGGGAGAGAGAGAGAGAGAGAGAGAGAGGGAGAGAGAGGGAGAGAGAGAGAGAGCAGGAAGAGGAGGGGGGACGGAGGGAGAGAATGCTGATATTTTTTTCTGTATTCAGATGTGAATGACTTTGTGAGGAAATGTGCCCTGACTTGTTTATGTAATGCTATGGATTTAGAGTTCACAGCCATTGTTTAATCACAGTGAAGCTGTAACATAATGGATCGACACCCTTAGAAAATAAGTAACCCCAATGAAGCATTGTCATGGCTTCACATGACAGCTTGAATGCAACGATGCAACTTGCAACAGGCGTGTGAAGTCAAGATCTCTCCTTTTTTTTTTTTAAAAAAAAACATTAGCCTCTTTAAGATCAAAAGCATCATTGAAATACAGTGCACAAATCAATCCTTAAGCTGTTGTGCATGGTGGGCTATTACATGAATAAAAAAATCACTGGGATCATGTGATGACCTCTTCAAATCCGGCTAACATGACTGAGAAAAACAGTGAAAGCACACCATGAACTAGATAGAAAAAAGGAGAAACACAACTATGTATTTTACATGCTTTTCTATTTTTCGACAGAGCAATAAGCATTAAATAATATTTCTAAAAGTCCTGGCTCAGGTGACACATCATATATGAGACATTTATGGAATTTCCCACCAGGAAAAGATTTTGCTATTATCTTCTGAACTAAAGCCCATCTAGGCCCTTTTACTGAACTGTTGTTGGACATACATTTTCACATTTCTCATGGACGTCTTGCCTCCTTTCTTGGAGTGTGCGTAAGGACCAGACTACAGACATTAATGCATGGCCAGCATATTATTAACCACTCAAAAGCAACATGTTCAATCAGTGTATGTAGAGGACACAGGATGTAATTTCTAGAATCTAGTGACAAAAAATCAAAATACAGTGCCCTTTAAAATATAATAAGAATTCCAGCATGGTGATAGCAGAGCATGAAATGGAGTCCAGGGCCCATGAAGCCTTGTGCAACTTTATAGCCGTGTGTCTACAGCCCCGGTTTTACTGGAACTTAGCCCCTTCACGTTACAAGTGCTTAAGGATTTCTGTTGGACATCCAGCACTGAGGCAAATGGCACCTTAAATGAAATAGCACAATTCTCCAAAATATTCTCAAATCACATTTTAAAAGCAAATTATGTCGTTACCATGCATTTTCAGGGAGGCCGGGGGATGTCAGTGAGATGTGTGCTTTTTGTGACAAATTTCCTATGTGATTTTTTTTTTTTTAATGAGAAAGGAGTGTCACATGGGGACATTCTCGACCAAGGCTTGTTTTTGCAAGTTGGAAAGGAATAGAGCTCTACAAAATGCAAACAAGAGAGCAAATTCTTCCCTGGAAAAATTCAGCCACTGGAAATGTGGTCTTGTCCAGATAGTGAGAAAATAATTGTCTCCAGGTTTGATGAAGGGTTTATAGCACTAACGTTTTAAGATGAAATACAGCTGGTTTCAGATTCCACTGTCAACTCAAAATCAAGCTAATTTCATGTGGCTTGGGGTTTTGCAACTATTTTTTTGTAGAGTACTTGTAGGGACTTTTTGTTCCAGACACACATCCCTGGGAATACCCCACCCCCACAGTTACTCCAACTCCAACGGAAAATTTACGTGGAGTCATTACTGATTCTTCCCAGCAGAGGGCACCGTTATACCTCCATCGGTTCTGGATGTAGTCACAATTTAAGCAAATCCCTCAACACATGTTGTTTACATCCTCAGCCCGAACACATAATCCTCAAAGAGAAGAAAAAAATGAGAATGAATCTAATCGGGAAAAAACACACAGTTCTCCATAGCTGCTGCTTCTGCAGTTCTAAGAGGGAGTTCTTTGTGTCAGTAGTGGTGGTAGGGGAATTTTGTCTTACAAACTTAATTCCAAGATAGGTTTGGGACTGGCTCTCTGACGGCCTTGCTTCTCTTTGTTCCTGTACTTTTTATGAGCTGTTTTCCATTCATCTCAAAAACTGCTTTTTTCATAGAATTTATATAAACATAAACTAGCAAAATAAGGTAAATGTTAATTTTCCCTTTGAAGACTGGTAACGTGTGAACCTAGTGTTTGGAATGATAGGACATTGAAATGTATTTTTTGCTGTTTTCATAACCAGTTTGATAGAGGAAAACAGCTCACTAATTCATATTTGTATGATATTACTCAGCTGTGCATATGACATTGTATTAATTACTATTTAATTCACCCTTGAGAGCACTGCTCTGATTATAGAAAAATAGGTCTACCCACATGAAAAAAATTGTACAGGAAATATCCTAATTAGCACAAAAAAACCCTTTAACACCCAACTTGATTTTTGAGAAAAGATCAGCTTTATAATCATGCAAATTAAATCATTTCTTTCTAAATGGCATCATGTACAGTATACAAAACAGAATATTATGTCTTGATTTAGTTGAAATTAGAACAATAAACGCTTTTTGAAATTGTCATATGTTAGTGGTACAATTTTTAAAAGAAGCTTGACATTCTACATATTTGTCATTAATTGCTTTAGTAAGCCTTTTTTCCCTTTTGTCTGATGATATTGTTCCCTTATGTTAACGTTTTGGCAGACTCCTTGGATGTAAAATATTTTTCAAACCCAATTACACGTTTCATTTTTTGTTCGCTTTTCATAATATTTGGAGTATTATCAAAAGAGGCTATTGATATTTTGCATACAGCCTACTTTTATCCATTTTATTTGTAAGCATGAGATACAAATAAATTAGCAACACTACTAATTCAATTGAAGAAAAAAAAACTATGGTAGAATACTCCAGACTTGATTAACACAAATGTATCGAGCACAAATAGAATCTGTGATACCTATATAACACAAGATGCATCTGTGCTATTTCTCATAAAATTATTGATTTGGGACTAAGTTCCTATGAGATGTATTGGTCTCGAGGTTCAGCAGACACAGAAGTTAGTGCTCCTCTTGGAACAAAGCCTTAATGTTGTCTCTTGTCTGGCTTCAACCAGGGCTCAGTTTTCATCTGTGCCTCCAGGAAGACATGTTGCTTCCAGGGTTGTCTAGGACTCTGAAAAGAAGCACAAAAGCAGATTTCCTCCCCATTCTTCTATTGTGTTCTAAGTTTTCGTTAAGAATAGATGTTTCAAAATGGAGGGAAGAAGCATCTTGCTATAGAGCCGGTGAATGGGACATCCACTAGGATGCAAAATTCCAAGTTTCTAAATCCCCACTCAGATTTGTGCAGTAGTGGTAGCTGGATGCGTGATTTCCTATGTTCTTCCCATCATCTTTCCAAGGTACACAAAGGATGACTTTGCACAAGGCTGCATTTTCACAGCCTGAGGTTGTGCTGAGCTTACTGGTAACAAAAATGATCTACTGTTCTCTTTATAACCAAAAGAATGGCTGTGCTGAAAATATTTCAAAACAGACATCCAACCTCCCCCAGACTAAATGACAACATTTAGATTCTGCAGATTTTTGGATAGTCTTAACTAGCAGTCCTGAACTTTATGCATTTAGGATATCATTGCCAATCCTAGAATCAAGATATAAAGCAAAAATTCCTGTCACAAATATTATATTTAATCTACCAATGTTATGGAATTATCTTGCTATTCTTTACTTTTAAAAATTACGTTATTTATTTTGTTGATAGAAGTGGGCCACAACAAACATGGAAAGGTCAAGAGTATAACTTGCAAGTGTCGGTTCTCTTCTTCCATCATGTAGGTCTCAGGAATTGATCTCAGGTTCTCGGGTTTGGCAGAAAGTGCATCTAGTCACTAATCTACCTCAATGGCTATTGTCTGAGGTTTCTGTCCTGCCTGGTTCCTGCAGTCAATAAGTCCCAAAGAAATCACACAGAGGTCTACATTAATCATAAACTGATTGGCCCATTAGCTCAGGCTTCTTATTAACTCTTATAACTTACATTAGCCCATTATTCTTATCTGTGTTAGCCACATGGCTCAATATCTTTTACAGTGGCGTAGTCACATCTTGCTTCCTCTGTGTCTGGACAGGACTGCAGAGGGAGCTTCCCTCTTCCCAGAATTCTCCTGTTCTCATTGACCCGCCTCTACTTCCTGTCTGCTTGTCCGACCTATCCTTCCTGCCTGGCTACTGGGCAATCAGCGTTTATTTAAACATAATTGAGAGAATATAGACAATTGTCCCGCACCAAATGGCCCTATTTTGATGTTCTTGGGTCATTCAAACTTAGCAGTTCCTAAAGAAACATTTGCTGCCTGTCCCTCTGTGTTCCTCCCCATAACTCTTTAGCTAGAGGGACAGTTTTAAACTTAACCATTATGTAGCATCACCTGAGAACACAATCAGTCCCTTTCTGCTTTCTCAGGTCTAGCTAGGATGTGGTGACAGATTTTCCACATTCAGTGAGTTCTCAGGTGATGAAGATAGTGATAATGAACTTTCTGGTGAAACGATGATATTCAGAGGATTACTAAACCACACTCTGGAGATACAACAGCCTCTTCCTCCTTTCAGGCCTTGTTGAAGGCTGAAATACTCCTGAGGCACTGCACCTCTTCTAGAAATTCCTTGCTCTGAAAATGAAGGCATCTCCCTATCTTTAAGCTAAGGGAAACTTCAGTCTTATTAAGATCTCATGTCATCATGCCTGATAATGTTTGAAATAATTACTCTAATTTTGAATCCAACAAATTGAATTTGATGTACATCAACTCAGAGTCTCTATCTGGGCATTATTGGCAATCAGATCTATTTATTCTTTAGTGTGCAAAGTTGTCGTGCATATTGTATAACAGCATCCCTAGCTTGTGCATGCCAGACACCAACAGCATCACAATATGCATACTCAGACTGTGATAGCCAAAATTATTCTAGACATTGCCAAATGTCACCTGAAAGGGGAAAATACTCCCTGTTTGAGAACAACTATGTTATGTTATTTTCAAGTTCATTAAAATGTGAGAAATGATTGCAGGGTGCAATCATTTGAACATGCCACTGTAACTCACTTAAGCTTCCCTTTCAACATTTAACTGGTACAAACCTTCATATTTTGCCTATCACACCTTAGTCCTTTGGCTCATCTATTCATGATGCTACCATTTGTTCCTGCTCTTTATTTCCTAGAGGTGAAATCTTTAGGAAATCATGAATTCCTAATATATCTATTCTGTAAAGATTCCTTGTAACTTGAGTACTTTAATCATGTTTTGTATCTTGTATGCCCTGACATGTTTTAATTCGTTTATAAATATTGCAGTGGTTTTGTTAAACTTCAGTAATCAATGAAAAGGCCCAAATATTTAAAGGGCTTCAAACAAACAAGCAAAAGCCTCATGAGATGCTGTGGCAGAAGATCAAGATCAGGTTGGTCTATATAGTGACTTCTAGCCTGACCTTGTCTTAAAACAAACAGAAGAATCTCATGAACAATTTGAAATGCATTCAAATTTTCTGGGCCAAGAGTGAATCCTGAAGATTTTCCCACTAATAATTGAAAAGCTATTTGGGAGCATTTTTACTTAGAACACTACAGAAAAGGGTTTCATTAATTGGCTATCACATTCCTTAACAAAAGACCACAGCTCATCTGGCTTCTTAGAGTTCCATGAGAAGAGCCCATTAATAGAATGTGGGGTTTTGTAAGTGGACCCTGACAGGATCCACTGCATGGCCTATGGTGCACTCTTGTCTTCCCACTGCTAGGTCTGGGAAAGATGAAGTACGGTGTGGAGGGGGCTCTATGTGCCATGACTGAGGAATCAAAAATAGGAAGCATTACTTATGAGTTCACCAGTCAGTCTGAAGACTGGACATGGCTGGTTTCTGTCTCACACAGTTATAGTGACAATATTTCCAGAGCAAAGGAGCATAGTCTGACACAAGAATTTGGGTTACTTCCAGATGTGAAAAGCATCTGGAAAGGAGAGAATGGAAGTCAGTATGTTGAAACATCCCATGATATTTTATGTGGGTTGTGTAAAAGAGAAAAAGAAAAAAGACTGCAATATGGAATCCTTATCTTCCCCTACATGCTACTAATGTGGTCAGAGACTATATGTCTAATGTCAGAATGGGATTCATCAAGGTGTATCAGAGTGTGAGAAGGAGAAAGAGGAGTCAGGGAATAGAAGGAGGAACAAAAGACCAAAATAGAGAAACATATTCTTCTCTTCTGCAATGTAAAGGATGATCTGTCTGAAAACTATTAAAATGGACTAACAACTCTTATGTGTTTTGTGGGATGGTAAATAGATACAAGTTTTAAGGAAAGTAATTTCATAATCTAAAGAAAGATACAGCCATATCTTATAAATAATTAATTCTACTTCTAGAAATGCACCTATAGAAACTCTTGAATAGCTCAGCTAATGTGATGATAAATTAAAGTTGAAAACAATGTTGTATGTTAGATTTAAAAAACTGTAAATGATCAAAAAGCCAACCTAAGTAACGAAAATTCTATGTGCCCTATCCATATAATGAAATGTTATATAACAGTCACAATAAGAATGCTAATTTAAAAACTATAGAGTGCTATATATAAAATTGCTGCACTTTAAAATACATTTGTTATGTTTACATAAGGACAATTTTGGAATCTTGCACCATAAAGTGTCACCTGTGATTGATTCCTGTACATGTGCTAGGTCCAAGATTATTTTATTTTCCTGAGTTTCTAATAGTTCAACAATGCACAGGCAATTGCCATTTTACTTCAACTAAAAGTAAAGAATGAAAGATCTATGTGATATGAAGAATAATCATAGTATCATAACCAGTTTAAAGGAATAAGATGTATGTAAAAAGTGATTCAGCATATGTGTGCCTCGTACATCTAGCCTGATCACAAGCTGGATAATACAGTAAGTAGCTGCCATTTCTCAGGAATTACTCTAAAGAGCATATGCGTTTGTCAGCTCATAGTTAATTAATACATGAGATTTTCTTGAAAGGACAAAAGTGCTGCCCAGTAGCTAATTCAAGCACTAACTTATAGACTGCATAATTTTATGGGACTGATTAATATAAGACGGTATAATATTACCACTGCTGAAAGAGGAAAGAACATTAATTGTTGCATTTTTTATTTAACCCTCTTGGAAAAATAAAGGCAGGAGAGATATAAAACACATCATGCATTTCTATAAAGAAAGAAATAACAAAAATTTGCATTATGCCAAACCACAGAGCAAAACAGACCAACTCCAGTAGCTCCTACACCCCCATTAGCAGCAAAGGCCCTTGGCTCCCTCCTGACCTACCTATCAATGAAACAGCCACTATCTGAATTCCTGCCCTAGCAAGTTCTCATTGCCAGCAACACATCCCTACACCTGTAATAACAATTGACTATGAATGTTGGACTGCCAGGTAGCTTCTTTTCCCCAGAGGACCCAGACACATAATCTTCCCCAACAGTTAGACCCATAAATTCAAAGCTGTCTCATTTAGAAGTGAATAATCCTTTTTTTTTAATAAAAAAAAGAATCTGCTGTCTTCTACTGTCTCTACATCCTACCCACACTCCCCCCTCCAACCTTCTCCAGACTTTCTGACTTTTTCACTTCCTTTCCTGAAGTTTGTCTTTGTGAATCAAAGTTGTCATTGCAATTAAAAATGATCACACTGTGTTAGAACAAAATAAGAAAGTTTTAACTGGCTCTTATAACCTGTCACAAGGGGATTACAGCTTCCAAAATGTCATGCCATCCAAAAATGTACAGGCTTCAGAAGAAAGGACCCAGTGATAGTTAATACATAGCATGTGAATTCTGCAGTATGTAAGTGAATCCACTTGTATAAATTTGGAATTGAGTTTCAATTTCAGTGGGTGACAACTATGATGGTGGTCAGAATTTGCTAACTGCCTCTGGCTGCCTTCACTCAAATCATTTTCATTCACTTCTAGGAACTTTGCAAGTCACCAGGTCCTTTTTTCTTAGATAAATGAACCAGAAAGGGCCCAAATCACCTGCTGTTCTGTGTTTCTCAGATATAAAAATGACTGGAATGCTACATTACCTACTGTGCAGCTCAGCAAACAGACCTACCATTTTGGTTTTTGCTGTTGTCCCATATTCCTCAATCCATCACTTAATCATTGGACAATGTCAGATCTTACTACTACTACTACTACTACTACTACTGCTACTACTAATACTAATACTATTAATAATAATAATGTCCTCATGCCTAAAAAGTGTTGATGCCAGAATGTTGGAGATTTTGAATTACCTTTTGAATCAGTTCACTTCATTAACCTGCCCCACAGACTTATTGTAGATTATTTTAAACATAATATATTTTAGTTTTTAGAAAGGATTCATACTTGGCAAGATCTTAAGGTTAAACTTTAAAGCAACAACAACAAAAAACTGCCATTTTCTGAGGTATTCAAAATGGTCAACTATTGACAGTTTCACATAGTTCAGCCTCAATGTGTGAAACTAATTTTTACAAGTCAACGTGTCTTTCACTGACTCTAGAGAAAATAGTCTAGTTCAACATGTTTTACAATAAATACCAAGTAAAGAGTGAATTCTCTTTGTAAAGTTGATGACCATCAGCGCATTTGCCCTTATGTTTCCCTGCTCTCTTTGCTTAAAGAGGGAATTCCACAGCCACTGACATTCAGCTAAACAGAGAAAAGGAATGCCAGTTATCAGCCTGTAAAAGCCAAAGCTTGCAGGTTCTCACTTCTAAAATACACTCAAGATTGCCTGGGAAGAGCCAACCCCTTTTGTTGCACTTTTGTCTTGTAGCCCTCTCACCCCCAGAACTGCTATTTATTCTAAGAAGAGGCAGGATTTCATTTAAGTAGTTTAGAGAGAAATTAATGAGGGATTTGCCTTTTCCTCTGTGACCAGCTAGCCGTTCCTTTGTGCTCTGAATGTCCATCCTGCTTGGAAGGAATTGATTCATAACCTGAATTATGTTATGCAGAATGAACTCTGACTAATGAGAAGCAGGAGTTATTTTGTTGCCATTTAGTTAATTTTTCAAACGTAATTGGTTTTTTTTTTAAAAAAAACATGAATTATTTATACATGTCTGAATGACAGGTTCACATTTTGCTCCCAAAATAAAATTAGTTTCACAGAATATACACTTTAAATATCTAATAAATGTTAAGTTGTTGGCATGGAATGCCAGTTCGTTTTTCTGATTTGAATAAATATTAGAAAAGCATAACCTAATTTATTCTTCCATATCAGAAAAATGATCAGATAACTTCCACTAACCATTTTCCTATTAGGTAATTTATGATTATATCTCTTTATTCAATAGTAAGGTCTTGACATTGAAAGATCATTCACATAGCTCTAGCAACATCATGCATTTATTTAAACCACACTTGACTAGCGGTATATAAATAATCTCTCCTAAACCATATTGATTTCCCAAAGGGAATATTAAATGCTAAATAACTTCACAGATTGGAAGTAGTCCTGTCTCTACCCTCATTGTTGATATAATCAAAAATGATGATATTTTACCTAGCTTATTTTTAATAATTCATGCATTGAGAGCAAAAGAAAATATTATGCCATTGCTGGGGGACATGAACTCTGAACTGCAAAACACATGCTCCTTTTCTTAATAAATGATAATTGTCTAACCGCTGCATGGTGTCTACCATGGATTAAGAATGTGTCCCTTTATAATGGTGCTATAAATTAGCACAGAGTATTATTCTTCAGATATCAGATGTACACATAGCACAAATCTTTAGGAATGTAGCTTGCACATCTTTCATTAGTCATCACAGAATTGTGCTGAAGTTCATAACACTCTGATTTTACATATCACAAAATTGGACAATGCTTGGCTCTTGAGCATAGAAAATAATTTTAAACATGTTGATAAAATATGTTTATGTGTTCATCAAACAGTTCTCAATTCCTTGCTAGCCATACAGTTAGATTCTGTTAGTCAGGTTCCCTACTACTTATTGATAGTCATGTGACTGTAAGTTCATATCATTAGTGTATATCATATTGCTAGTCATGGGGTTTAAAATATCATTACAATTAGTAGAACTATTAGTGATTATTAGTAAATTAGTGGTGCTTGGGTCTTGAGTCTGAGTAGTAGGGAACATCTCAGAAGACATAAAAACTCAATGGAGTATAGGTGGGACTGAGACGCATGCAAGAAATAAATCTACATTACGTACATTTTGAATTATAACTAGGTACCTATATAAATATAATAAATCTGCTAATATTGAATATAACAGTCCTTGATTCTAACCTCCTTTTAATCAATCTTTCCCCAACTACTCAAGTATAAGGCTACAATTAATATCAACTATATTAAGAGATACTATGTCTCTATAATCATTTATTCTTTGAGAACATAGCAATTTACAGTATAGTCTATTGCAGATAGAATGACTATAAAGTATACTTTATAAAAAAATTTGGTCACTTCTTTTTATTATTACTTCCAAACTAGGGAAGTTCTACCAAGAACATTTTGGTACAAAACTGTGAGTATTTTTGTGAAGTGATAGTTTTTAATCACACTCTACAGCATATGCAATTTGAATGATATTTTCTTTTTTTGGTTTCTCAAGAAAGGGTTTCTCTGTAGCTTTGGAGCCTGTCCTGGAACTAGCTCTTGTAGCCCAGGCTGATCTCGAACTCACAGAGATCCGCCTGCCTCTGCCTCCCGAGTGCTGGGATTAAAGGCGTGCGCCACCACTGCCCGGCTTGATATTTTCTTTTGTTTTAGGAAGAAATTATATATTTAGAAAACATCAGCCTGAGTAAGGTTTTATTAGTTTTGTCTACAGAGGACTCTATTTTTATCTTTTGTTTCAGACAGGGTAACACTATGTAGCCCACAGAGTGGCTTGCAACTTGCAATCCTGCCTCAGTCCCCCTCCAAAATTCTGGGAATACAGATGTGCATCATCACTCCTAGAAAGGCATTTAACGTGGGATTCACAAAAACAGTGGTTCTCTTTGCACTGGCCAAGAAATTTTGACATTTCACATTTTTACAGACAAAGTGAGGGAAGGAAACCTACTGGCACCTAGAAGCCAGAGTTGTTGGGAAGTATCCTACAGTATGCAGTCCTAAAATCGCAGTAGCATTGAAATTGGAAAAAAAAAAAAACCCTGGAATAAGTATGTGAAGTTAAGATTGATAACCACATCTGTTTTACTCATTAATTTATGGTCGGCAAGTAATAAAGTGCCTGAAACCCCAGTGAATACTCAACAGAATTTGTTCCATGAATAAATGGTCCACGAATATCTTGTATAACAGATCAATGGGACCATACTTGGACAAGGGGCAAAATGAGATTTGAAGGTGGACTCTTAGTTTTATGGCTCAGTAAACAGACATTACTGATTAAAAGCCTCCAAAATTTTAGTCTCCTCATCTATAAATTGGGGGTAACAGTACCCCCAAAATTGATATTATAAATAATTAACTAAGATTAAACATGTGGAATGCTGAGCATGGCACCTCAGATGCCCTCAATAAAGACTGACCCTTATTTTTCCAAAAGAAACAGAGTCAGTACTCCCTGGGTTTAATTATGGGCCAAGCACAAAATTAAGAAAGTTCATAATTGGGGGCTGGATAGGTGAATGAGTGATTAAGAGCACTTGCTACTCTTGCAGAAGACCTAGGCTTAGTTCCTAACACATGGTTGCTCACAACTGCCTGCAACTCCAGTTATAGGGAATCTGATGCCCTTTTCCAGCCTCAGCAGAAAACAGGCACAATGTGGTCCACATATACACAAGCAGGCAAGCAAACATAAAAAAACAATGCCCATATTTAAAGAAAAATAAAAAAGAAACTGTGTACTAAAGAGGATCACTAACTTGCCCCCAAAACATGTAGCTATTGAAAGGCACTCAGACAAAGCAGGAATTATAACACCCCAAAGTCTACATTCTCTCCATTATAGTATATTGGCTTCTTCATGAAACTGAGAATTTTTCCATGAACTTGGAGGTGTGAAGGCCTCTCTGCCTTTACTACTTTACTTTTATGTGGTATTGGACATGTCCATTGAGCAAGATGGCATTATCCCACTTTTCTGGAACTTTCAACCAGGATTGTGATATATTTTGGATGAAATTCAAAGGCTTCCCAAATCAGAGGTCCCATATATATATCTGCAAATAGATTTATTAAAAAAAGAAGAGTGCCTATATTTTCTATATTTGTCACTATGTGGTGCCGTCTCTGTTTTGTATTCTGATGTCAAATTTCTTTCAGTTATTTATTGTGTGCTGCTTCTTTTATAGAAATACCTGGCCTATAGCTTAAAACCAGGCAGGATTTCATCAAATGATCTTGCTGCCATTCTACAGTAGGTGTCCTGGGAAAAATAAGCTTACTTAGGTACTGATTTAATAGTTATCTCAATTTCTAAGATGCAAACCTATAACCTCAAAGTATCATAAAACTTTCATTGGCTTCATGGTAACAATGAGATTTAATAAAGTCTTAAATTTCCTAGTAAAGCTTATCTAATATTCATCTAGTGGTTAACAAGATTTAGAAAATTAGGTCTAACAGTGTTTAGCAAATGAAAACAAAATGAAATAATAAAGGAAAGAAGGCTAAGTGATCCTAATCTTTCAGTTTCTTTTCTTCCTTTCTTGTTCCCTGAGTTTAATATTTCTCAGCTCATCTTGTTCTGACATTTTTTATCAGTGGAATGGCATTTGGATTTGTTTTGAGTTTTATTGATATTTCACATCCTATACCAGCTTGATGGAGGCATTACTGGGTTCAAAAAGAGCAAATTTCAATAGCATGTCGAATTGCTTCTCCTAAACGCTAAGGAAGCAGAGCTCACAGTGTTGTGAGGGGTGGGAGACCATTTTGACTCAGGCCTATTCTTTTGATGCCTTGACAACAACCACACAGTAGCAACTCAATGGTCCCTTGACGCTCATTAAACTGTATTTTTCATAGGGAAACTTTCATCTGCTAATGACATAACTACACATTAAAGCTAAATGCACCTTTAAAATGTCAAGATTAATTAGAAGAAATAAAGTACAAACATAAAGACTTTATAACCATTCCAAAAAGTGAGATGATTGATAGAAGGGTCAAGGTGCCTGCTGAACAAAGCACTTGGGCTACATACTTCACTGTGCACTAATTTGAAAATATCATTTACATCTTTTCTGAGGAAACAGACATCATATGGTCTTTGTTTTGAAGAAGAGGCAAAACCTAGTCTATCAGAACTACATTATAGCAGTTCTCTGAGAGTGTTGGCAATGGATTTGGTTTAGTAATCTCTTTTAGCCTAAATCTCATTGCTGTTCCTAAAGCTAGAACACGAAGCACAACTGGTAATTAGTCACTGTGTGTTGATTTTGACAGAAAGGGAAACTATTCTGGACTTCGGGGCTGGCTTTATGGTCCTCTTTCTTCTCCTTCCTTTTTAAGGTCTATTTCAGATTCAAGATGAGAAAATTATATAGGAATGAGGGATTCAGAGAACCTTTAGAACTCTTTGTTTATACCTTACTTTATTTTACGAGTTGTCAAGTTCTCTTTTGGCACAGAACTGTAACGCTTTAGCAAGAAGTAATAGTAATATTTAAAAATTAAACATGCTGCTAGCATAGGTTTGGGGTGCTTTCTCTTCTTGAATGCCAACAAATTTCATGCTTGCTTCTGAAACACTGATGAAATAACAGTTTCTGACAAAATCATTGATGAGATAGACCTTGCTAAATTGTCTTATTTATTGAATTAGCCTAACTTGGACTACCACAGCAAGATATCATAGGTGGAATGGCTCAAAATGTAGTCGCTTAGCAGTTCTAGACACTGATAGATCCAAGATGAATCTGTATCCTCCTCATACCCTTGCATGCTCTTTTTTTTCTCTGTGCCTCCTTAAAGCAAGACTAAGTAATCTTAGTTCTCTTTTCATGGGGCCACAAATACCATTGGATATGTTTCACTCCCTTATCCTCACTTAACATTAATAATTTCAAATTTAGTCACATTGGGAGTTAGGGTTTTAGCAAATGAAGGGGACATTCAGTGTATAACATCAATTGCAAAATAGTGACCTTCTTAATAATTTTTTATAACTATAAACTAACTTTCTTGGTGATTAAATGATCATTGTATTTGACCTAACCTGGGTTTGATGGCAAAAAAGCACAGCGGTGCCTCTTCAGCTTGCTCATGGGTTCTGATAACTATGTGCATGCATGACAAATAAGCAGGATAATTTAAATGCCTAGATTCATGGGGAATCAAAATTAGTAAAAAAAAAAAAAAAGAAAAGAAGAAGAAGAAGAACCTTTTGCATGACCTTCACTTTGTCTAAAAAAGTCTAATAAAGAAGAAGATGATTCTTTCTAAACAGATTCTCCACAATTTTTGGAGACATACTACATAAACATTCTTCTCAGAAAAATCATTTCAGTGTAGGACTCTTGACAGCTTCATTTTTCAGACCAGTCAGCTAGGTTGAAAATTGAGCTGCCCAAAGAGAGTTGGCAAAATAGTTTACTCCCTGTAATTAAAATAGGGGGAAGTTTCTAAACCACAGTCGTCTCTAATGCTAATTTGAACAATCAAATGTTATTTCCAGTAGAGTTTTAAAAAATTTCCTCCTTCTTGGCAAGCTGGTATAGCTATGTACTGTGGGAAATCAGATAATTTCCCCATTAAGTTAGGAATGTTCCTTATGTCAAATGCAGAGTGGTACAGTTATCCTGTATATTCATTGCATGAATACATTCCTTGGATCCAAGTTCAGTAATTTTGAATGTGAACACTTAACTATACACCTTTAATTTTGAAGAAAAAATTGTAGAATGGAGTTTAAGCTGAATATTTCATGGGAATCATTTGGTTTACTTAGACAACTTAAAATATCTTGTTTGTAGCCATGTTGAAAATTTATGCCAAGGTATGAGCTTTTCTTAAATGGGATTTTTTTCCTTTATGTGCATAGGTAATTTCCTTTTTAAAGATTTTATTTGGTTCTGCTCAATGGCACAATGTGGTTTCTCACTATTGACACATCTCAATAGTGAGAAAAATGGAAACTTTTGGATTATAGATCCTTGTAAAATATAATTATTGTAGAAGTATAATTATTATCATACTTATAATAGTAAGAAATAAGCTGTAATAAACAATCAACATCTACTTCATTGAGGTATTAAAGCCATTATAGCACCTAGGTATTGGGTATATGAGGAAGTCATTGATGACTTCCAGATGTTTCTATTTTTAAACTGCTGCCACATCTTCTCTCTTTCCCCTGCCTTTGTCTTCTTCAAATATAACTAAGTTTAAACTGTAAGCTTCCCAACAAAATGTTCCCAAGAGCTCCATCACTATTTTGCCAGCCATGGAATAGCATCACGGTGCATTTGAAAAGCCAATAGGAATCGCAAGGGATGCTAGGAAACCAGACAAGGCCAGCTCCCTATCATGCGAGTATTAAAGAGAGATTCTGCACATTTTAGCCATTGCCTGTTGTGTATGTATGTGTCAACATCTTGAATGAAACTTAGCATGCCTTTTGAGTGGCTTCACTGATTTTGCCTATCTCCATGGGTCTTAGTTACCAGTCTTGAGTTGCAAATGGAGGTACATCCTAAATCTGTTCTCGCTAAGACATAAGGACCTAAGGAGGGAATAGCACTTCATCACTATTGGGATTCACACTTTGTTAGAAAATCACCTTGTTGCTCTAACCTTTGCTTGCATCAACAGCTGCTGCTTTGAGACACATATTTGCTTTCTTTCCCTTTTGCCTGTGTCGTTATATTCATCTCTCTTTCTAGCTTGGTAGCCTACACCCTCTGGATTTCATGTTTTCAAAGAGGTAGTATTCTAGCATTATAATTTCAATGGGTTGTGTCCAGGATTGCAAACTACTGCATATTTTTGCTATTTTTGCAAAATAAATGGCTTTAAAAATAGAAATGACTTTTTGCTTTTGTAATTTCAAAGAAATTTACTCACAGATGACCCTTAAAATAACATTTAAAAGTCATGTGAACTTGTTTGTCCTATCTTCCTTCGAATCATTAATCAATCTTCCCTCACTCTATGCATACAAGACAAGTCTAGCTCTTTAATATGCGTCAGTGCTTCCTTCTTCTACTTGCATAAATTTGGGCATTTATCATTTGAAATTATGCTGCCCCAAATGTAATGAAATTCCTTTCAAATTTCTTTTAATTCTATCGCTATATTCATATTTTGCAAGTCCATGCTTATATTAAATATAGGAAAAAATAACAATTTTTGCTACATCAGAAAATAACTTTCCTCTTTTCAATTACTTTTTTCCACTTATTTATTTTGTATATATTTCTACATGTACACGTGTGTGGTCATGGTGGGCATGTGGAGATCAAAGAAAAGCTACAGTAGTCAGTTCTTCCCTTCTAACATGTGGGCCCCAAGAATTGAGCTCTGGCTTGGTGGCAAGCACCTTTACCCACTGAGCTACCTCACCAGCCCAACTTTACTTTTCAAATGTATTATAGTAAAACTTCATTAAAGTGCCAAGCTAGCTACTTTCCCCAATCTGCATACAAGTGTTTTCCTGCCTATTTCATGCTAGGAAAGAATCTAGAAAGTTTCTTAACATACTCCTAGAGTATAATTGTACTCTTCGGCTAAAATTGTAGACTGAGTGTGGGTAGTTATGTTGCCTTACACATACTAAAGGAGACATTAACTGCAAGTACAACTTCATTTTTCTGAAAGAAGGGGAGACTCAAGTAACTGTTATGGGAAAAGAATAGCCACTTCGATTAAAACAAGACCACGAAAAACAAGTGAATGTCCAAGCACAAGCCATAAGGACAAAGCTCCCAGCTGTAGTCTTTTTGTAGAGGATGAATAGAGGGGTGCCTCTTCTTTAAATTATTATTGTTACATATAGATATTTGTACATGTGTATGTATAAATACATCTTGCTCAGTTCATTTAGTGTTTTTAGTTTTGCTTGTATATGTATGTGTTTAGGGCTGAAGGCATGGGGTTGGGTAACCTGTTAGGAGGCTCATCCCTGTAAAATACTGATTCTTTCTCCTTAAGCAGTCCTTAATTGCCTGTAGTTCTTCATCTAGGGGTGCCTTGTGAGATTTCCTGAATCTACGCTGGGATGTCAACAGATATTATCATTGTGCAGGTCTTGTTTAGGTGGTCAGATTGTTGAGATTTCATGGATAGAGCTTCCCTGTTATATGGAAAATACTATCTTACTGCAGACTTCCTGGTCTTCTGACTCTTCTAACCTTTCTGCTCCCTCTTCATGAACACTCTCTCCTGGGAACCATGTGTTAGTCAAGACATAAACTGTGCATTTAAATGTGACTATTTTTTGAAAAAAGGACAGAAGTCATCATTTACATTTTATTTACTTTGAGATGGAAAGTATGTGGGTGCCCAAAAACTGTTCCATGTCCTCTGTTGCTCATGGGTTCTTCAGGAATTTGAGTTGGTGTAATCACATTAGAATGTGACAAGAGCTTCCTCACTAAATGCTCCTTCCTGACCTCGGCTGATCTCGCAGCCTGCCTCACTGAGACATTGAGTCTGCATGGCTCAATGGAAAAATGTATTTTCTTGGTCATTATCCATCTTGCTAGTATGAATTTTGAAACACACAAACAAGGATGTATATCAGAGCACCGAGGGATAAAAAACAGCCAGAAAAGAGCCACATCTATGTGTTGAAGTCCATACTTCTAAATATAACATATTTCAAGAAATTACATCAGTGGTTCTCAAATAGGTAAGGCATGGGAATAATTTTGCCTCCAGGAAATATTTGGCAAAATCTAGAGATATTTACTTTTTTTGCTCTCTACAACTGGAAATATGAATAATGCCACTGGCCTCTAGTTGGGTACACTCCAGGGATGCTACTAAACTTCCTGTAATACACAGGAAAAAAATCCTGTTTTAGATGACCCTGTACCATATGTTAGTGCATAGCCACCCTCTGCCTCTTGACCACAGCTCCAAAAACAAACCACTATTATCATTGCCCCCGCAGACACCAAGCTGGATGTTAAGAATGAGACCAAAACCTTCAATCAACTCATCAGAATCTTAAATGTTTTGAAACAACCACATTGAATCCTGAGCAAAGATACTTGAGCTGTGCTTTTTTTTTTTTTTTGACTCCTTTGCATGGAGTTTTCATGGAAAAAGATGTTATCTGAGATGAGTGGACTCAGGCATTCACATGTAAATCATCTCCCTCTCTTTTTATTCCGAGAATTCCTGGCTAATTGGGAAATTTCCTGTCCTCCTTTTCCCTGTTCCAGGCTTCCTTTGGTGTCTCTTGATATTTCTTTTGGTTTTATTTGGCCTACTTTGGGCTTCAGAAACATTCCCTGAGGCACCCCAAGATCCTGAGTTTTTAGTGTTGATTCTTGGGTGGCTCATTAAAGAGCTATTAGTAGTTGGTCGTGGTGTCCCTTTATAGAATAAAGTAAGCATTTTGCCTGTTGAAAGGAGCCCTGTGAATCCTCTGTGTTCTTTACTTTTAAAGAAAGCAGATTTTTATGACTGAAAAAAACAAAAATCTACGGGTAGTTTTCTGAATGAAAGTTGAAATCCAACCTTTCAACTCACAAGTGACACAGATGGTACTGGGATCCTAGTGTCTTCCTATATCCTGTGCTACTTTTTGCTTATTTGGCATTTTTATTTGAGTCTTTCTTTTGTAAGATAGCATATTTCTGTAAAGCCATGGCTAGTCTCAAACTGGTGATCTTTCTGTGCCAGACTCCAAAGCGCTCGGATTAAAGGTTCATGAAGCTGTGTGCCTCCGTGCTCTACCCCAATTAAAATAAGTGATTACATCAGTGTTGACTTAAAAGAAAGAAAGTAAAGATTTCTTACTACAGGTTAAAAATGTCCTAAGAGTGCCTTTCCAAAAGTCAGTTTTTAAAGACTTGCCAAGATGCAGAGCAAAATTTGTTCAACAGAAATGCAATCCAAGCTACATTCTGCCAGTTTTTCTTAGCTAAGTCCCACATATTCCTCGAGAAAACTTGTCTGAAAAATTGCTGAAGAGGCTGCACTTTATCTCTCTCTCTCTCTCTCTCTCTCTCTCTCACACACACACACACACACACACACACACCCCTTTAATCTTAACCCTCAGGTAGCAGAGATAAGAGGTTTGCAAGTTTGAGGCTTTGTTGATCTGCACATGGAGATTCTGCACCAAAACAATGGGTTGTAAACAAAACACTTTTACTTTCTTGTTAAAAAAATTAAATCTTCATCATTTATTTTATATAGATGGGCCTTTTGCCTGCATATATATCTGGGTACAATGTTCATTCAGTGCCCACAGAGGCCAGAAGAAGGCACTGGATCCCCCAAGACTGGAGTTGTAAGTGGTTGTGAGCATGTGGGCGCTAGAAATTGAAACCTGGTCCTCTTGAAGCGGAAAGCTCTTCACCACTGTGTCAATCTCCTCAGCCCCAGATTTGCTTTCGTGTATTCTATGAATGGAGGCTGCAAATTTAAACTAAGTGGATTACCATGAAAAAGGACAATTTATTTATACATGCAATGTACATGTGGGAGTACTCGATGATGTGTCATTCCAAAAAAAAATGAGGTTGAGTTAACCTGATAAGGAAAAATGAAAATGGAGAAAGAGTCCTATGGCAACAACAAATGGACTTCGATAGGAGAGGAAAAAAGGTGCTCAGTAAAGTCAATAGGAGACAAGAAAATTTCTTGAATTTGATTATACAAATGTAATTGATCTTTACATAATTCTTTACCAACACATATGTTTCTTGAGGTCAGTAGTGCACTTTTCTCCATCCTGTCAAATGGTGACCCAAGTTTCCTTTTATCCTTGTTTCCTCACCCTCCCACTAGATAAAAAAAACAAAAAACAAAAACAAAAAAAAAACGAACATTCATAAGATGGAGCTGGAGGATTAAGACTAAGACAGAGCTCAGCGTGATTTTCTGTAAAGAGAGGGTCAATATTTATAGGTTTTTAGACTATATGATCTCTGCTGGAACAATTCAACTATTCCAATGTAGTGCAAGACCCCTATATAAAACCCCTATAGAAAGCATGTCAATAAATTAGCAGGATTACATTTCAGTGAATCTTTATTTACAAAACAAGTAGTGAGCCAGATGGAGACCATTGGACATAATCTGTCAACTATTTGTCTGGGTTCTTATGTGCCAGTGTGGAAAGAAGCAGTTTGCCTTCATATATGGCATGTTTTCCTCCAATAATATACGAAGTTAATATAATACAGTATCAGATTATTTGACAAATGATTAC
>PVIU01018852.1:0-38064 GCA_004026605.1 Ondatra zibethicus
TCATCAAAAATAATATTAGTACATACATGCAGCTACATAATTATTAATCCAACATTTTGATTTCCAAAATGTACAGTTGAAAATGCAGATTCACATCCCAACGTTGTTCCAAATCTACTTGAAAGCTTTCTGATAAGTGAGTTAAATATGTTCTTGGTTTTATACTGAAATAAAAATCAAATAATGAAACTCAGCTCCTTGGTCACAGCGGCTGCATTTCTTTTCCACACACCAGGATGCAGCTAAGGACTGTTATACTGGGCACTGAAGCTCTGCCAAAATTGTCCATGCATGTATCTCTTGTCCTCACTAAAAGGCTCTAACATGCTTAGATCTTCCTCACTGCCAAGTATAAATAAGGCTGGAGTCATAAATGGGAAAAGTTTGTTGAGTCAATAAAAATATGCAAATCACGTGAATCTTCTGAAAGATGAAACTGAGAAAATTCTTTTGTGCAGTCTATAAACAGCATTTTTATGAATATAAACACACACAACCCCTCATTCATACCCAAGCACAACTGCAGTGTGACTCACAAGAATCAGGATATAGAAACAACCTAAATGTTCAGCTGATGAATAGAATGGTCTATGTGTAGAATGTGATACTAATCAGCCTTTGAAAAGAACAAATCCTTCCCTATGTGGCCATGTGAATGAATCTGGAAAATATTATAAGTCAAATATGTGAGTCACTGAAGGGCAGATATTGCATCTCCACTTCCATGGGGTGTCTCTAACAGTCTAGCTCAGAAGAGAAAGCAGCTACTGTCAGAAGCCATCGAGAGAAGTGAGTGTGGTTTCAGCAGCATGTGGGTAAGTCCTAGAGATCTGCCACAATATTGTGTACAGTTTGTAACACTGAACTGTATGCCCAAGCGCTTAAGATGCTGACTGTCAAAGGGATCAAGTCCATGATGGAAAAACCCACAGAGACAGCTGACCCGAGCTAGTGGGAGCTCACTGACTCTGGACTGACAGCTGGGGAACCTGCATAGGACTGAGCTAGGCCCTCTGAAGGTGGGTGACAGTTAAGTGACTTGGGCAGTCTGTGGGGCCACTGGCAATGGGACCAGGATTTATCCCTAGTGAATGAACTGGCATTTTGGAGCCTATTCCCCACGGAGGGATACCTTGCTCAGCCTGGATAGCAGGGAGCAGCCTGGTCCTGCCTCAACTTGGTATGCCAGACTTTGTTGACTCCCCATGGGAAGCCAAACTCTTTCTGAGGAGTGGATGGGGATGAGTTGGAGGGGAGGTAGGGGGAGCAGAAAGAGAGGGAGGAGGAACTGGGTTTGGTATATAAAATGAAAAAAAATCTTTTAAATAAAAAAAAAATGCTGGCTCTAATGTGAAGTGTTCTTATCTCATATGAAGTGTTCTTACCATGGGAGAAGAAGAGCAGCAACATTAGCAAAGAACCAAACCAAAGCAGCAACAAATATATTCTGTTGGTGTGTGGTGTTAACCATGGGGGAGCAGAGAAAGGGGAAGTATGGCGAAAATGTAAAGTCTACTTAAAAGAGAAATAATACCAGTCCATTTGTTACTGATTTCTTCAATAATAAATATTATTCCATACACATCACCCCCCTTATCGCCTCTTCTCCATCCCTCCACCCATTTCCTTAGCAACCTTATGAGCAGTCTGCATAACTACTATTCCATAACACAAATCAATTTCCATTTATTCTTAGTGGTGTGTATGGGTTGCGTGCCCTGGCACCCACATGGAAGTCAGGGGACAGCTTTATGGAGCCATTTCTCTCCTCCCACCTTCACGTGGCTCCAGGACTGAACTGAAATCATCAGGCCTGCCCAGCTCTCTCACCAGCACCCAGGATATCATTTCACATTCTCTAGTTGCTCTGCTTTTCCAACCCTAAACTTCTGAAGACAAAGATCACTCACTGTATTTTGTGGCCATCATACATGAATTAATGGTAAAGTTTTTAATCCCAGAATTCCTTGAAGCTTAATCTCTCAACAACCACACAGATAGATATCACCATCTCTGGACACATGGGACCAAAGACCTACATATATAAGTGATTCTATTAATTATAATGTTTGAAACAGGCAATTGTCCTGAACCTCTGATAAGATGGGTTCTATTCCCAGTCTTCAGTACAACGCGCACACACCCTTGGACAGTGCCCTCATCAAATGCAGATTCAGCAACCCTTAGTTCCTGTCCCCATTTCCCTGTCCCACCTTCCCAGCCAGTCACAGGACACAGCAACGGACAGACGAGAATTCAGAAACGGAAGTGATACCTTCAGCCTTGGTCCCTCTGTGGCCTGGTGATAACAACAGAGACAAAAGAATGCAGATATATACATTTCCACAGAGGGAATCAGTTGATATATGCTTTATTCTAATGTTGGTTGAGTCTAGACAAAATAAAACTAAACACAAAGACATCTATTGGCTCAGTCATGGTGTTCACAAAAGTCTGTATTGGTATCCATCGTCTTTTGCTTGGCCAGCTCTTGGATGGTCGCTATCTCTCCAGCAGTGAACTTGGGAGTGAGAGTCACATTGTCATAATCAAATTCTTCATCGAGAAAAAAGGGCTGTACTTCATCTCCAAATATCTGAAAAAATATACCAAAGGAAAAAGAAACACAGTCAATGAAGTGAAGATGAAGTTGAAAACATAAACAGCCTATTAATATTTAATGAAACTTTTTTTAGACTTTCGGCACTCACAGCTGATTAAGCTGTTTTTAAGTAATGAAATAAATTCAATCATTCAATTTGACCTAATTTAAGCCTCTTAATATGCCCCATTTGTATCATGCTGTATCTGAATGAGTATCATTAACTAATTCCACCCCCAAGGCAAGAATCAGGTCTGCTTTGCACGCATTCAGTTCATTCTTTGCCCACTGCAGTGTCAGAGATGGAGGCATAAGGACCCATTAAACAAGAAATACACCTTAAGGTCTTGACCAACCTTTGCGCCATTTTCTAAAAACTATCTGTTAATGAAGTAATCTTTAAAAACGAGGCTAAAAACACCCTGCATTTACCATACCTGAAATAATAGCCATACCCCTGTTTCTTAACAGGCGAAATTAAAACACATATGATCAAATTTAAAAGTCCAGCATCCCTTTTCTTCCTTTTTTACATATTTCAGTTTACCTGTAAGTTGGATTACCTGCAAAGAAAGGAAATAGTTTTGTACATGTTTATACACGTGCATGAGCCTTAAAGGCCTTCTAACGGATGAACCACTCAAAGCACATTTCCCGAGCTGAGGGTGAAGCTCAGTCAATAGAATGCTTGCCGGGCATGCGCAAGATCCTATGCTTGGTCCCCAGTATGGGGAAAAGGTTTATTTGTTTGTTCATTTGTTCGCTTGTTTATCAAAAGAGTACATGTTCCAGTAAACAGAAAAGAATGCCTTAAATCTCATTAACTCACCCCTGAAAAATCCCACTTAAAGCCAATGGTATGAGATACAATGAAATCACACAGCACCTCATCAACTCTGTATGTATGGTGGTGCGGAAATAATTGAAAACTATGGCTTATGCAATAAATGAAAAAATGCCCAGCAGCTAGCTAGTGTCAGCTTTAAACATTCTTGCATGGAAGATGATCTCCCCAAATAACTTCTGCAGTGTGTGTGAAAATGGAACATGCTGCTTGGAGGCTCTGTGCTGCTACTACAGTGGAAAGACGATCAGGAAAGCTCTGCTTTCCCGCCTCGCTGTTCAGAGTCCTATTAGGGAGTAAGGTGTACAGTGCTAATAGCAGACTCCCAGCCGCTCATTGCCCTGCGGCAATAAAATCAGCTGCTGTGATCCAACAATTTCCAGAGGTCTGATCCTCTCCTCTATGTTTTCCAGGGGAGGAAAGTCAAGGGCTGCCAGTGAATGCTTTAGTATCATGAGCCTGCCCTAGTACCAGGAACCACATGGGTATCAACAGTATCCTGCCATCTATCAGCCCTGCTACTACCTACTGAAAGGATCAGTATCAGTTCAGGACACCCCAAGACCAAATTCTCAGCATAAAGGAGACTTATTTGCCATAGAGGGACAAAGGACAGAGGAAAAAGAGGGGAGACAGAGGATGAGGGAGAAGGTGAAGGGAACAAAGCAGAGAGGAAACAGGCATTTGTCCTGAAGGAGAGCAAAGGACTGTTTCTGGATAGAGAGGAGACAGACGTGGCACATAGGTAAATGACAATTTATAGAGGCAAATCGGGAAACCTCGTGTTAGGATGGTATGTTTAATTTTAATTTGGGTGGGTTAATTAAGATAGCCAAAGGGATTTAATACATTGATAGCTAGACCTTGGATGTCAGCCTCAGGAGGAGGAAGTGGCCAAATAAAGGAACAGACCTTGGCGGCTAGCTTTTGGAATATAATCTAACGGTGTTTAGCAAGGCAGAGGGAAAGGAGGAAAAGAGCGAGACCTTCTAGAGCCATGCTTACTATGCTCGGACTGACTGAAGTTCCTTATGCTATTGCTTCCCAGTCATGAAGCTTTGAAAGGTTTTCAGAACTTGCCCAAGGCTAGTGAAGAAGAGAGGCCACTTTTGAACCCTGGACAATATGCTTCAAATAAAGCCACATTTGTTCAAAAACACAAACAAAACAAGTTCAAAAACTCTGGTTCTTTGGAAGAAAAGTCCTTCTCTGAATAAGCTGCACAGTTCCCACAGCTACCACTGAAAATGATTCAAGGCCATAAGCAAGGCCATGACTGTTTTCAAAGGAGCAGCTGCACACACACAAATTAGCGTGCAGAAGAAAGAGGCTGATGTGCCACGGTCACACTCTGTAATTAGATATATCTTCATCACAAAATAACAGAGGGACACTATTGATAAGATTAGCTCCAATGAAGAAGCACACAGACAATGACACTTGATGTTCATGTCCAGAATGCAAGTGTTCCAGCCAACTCTGTGTGGAAGTACTGAAACCTGCAGACCAGGCCCTAGTCCATCCTGCCTAACTATGTAGACGCCTGATTCTTACTGATCCTGGCCTAGATGTAGAGGAAACTCTGTCTCTATGGCTGTTTTCGGTCTCAGGGGATTTTTGATGCTCGTCTAAAAGCAAGAGAGAACACACCTACTGAGTTGTAGGGATCTCACTTATGTCCTGCACTACGATTCAGAACCTCATCCTGATTCTCTGAACACATCTGTTCTCACCACCTGTGAACACCTGGCCCTCATCCACATCCCAGGGAGGCTGAGCTATCACTTCAAATTAAACAAGTCTCTCAGCTATGGAAATCCCTTTGATATTATACCATGCCCTTCCTACTCCCTGGTACATAATGCACTTCCATCTCCCGACCCTTTACTTATTCACTCAGTGAATACTTGTTGAGCATTAGGTACTGGGAACAGAACAGAGTACAGCAAAACCTGGTCTCCAGGCTTCCCGGCACAGGAGAAGACAGTAACAAGGGATATCACTGACATGTGGCATGCTCTTCACTAGGAAAACTGAGAGAGGCAGAGCATGAAGCTCAGAAGTTTCATTTTCCACCAGTCAAGGACTGTCACCTTGCCGAACACACCCCAGCCCTCACATCCCCTCTCCTCACTGTCCACCATCTTGTCTTAGTGGTCCAGATAAAGTAAGGCTCATAGCTTAGACTTCTCAGGCTTCTTCTGATCAACGCCAACTCCTATGGCCAAGTTAGTTCTTCAGAGATAGCCCCATCCCATGCTTTCTTATGCCTCCATTTTCCTGAGATTCCAGTCCACATTGTGGCTGCGATATGTAGCATTATGATACTACTGATGAAGAATTTCTCTCTTAAATAAAAAAAAGCATTTTTCTTTAAGGGTTTGTTCCCATATAGTTGAATTCTCCTTGTGCTACAGAAATGTGTACATTCTCAATCCTCTACAGACATTGTGAATTAACCAAAATGACAGCAAAAGCGGAGACTTGGGGAAGCTAGAGCTTGCTGGCGCCAGGAGCAGCCACTGCCAGTGAACTTTAAAGCCCGTCATCAGAGCAGCTAATTCTCTTAGAATGCGACCTAAATGCTGAAACACAACAGAGGAAGTGAAAAATATCTGCAAAGTCAGAGTGTGATCCTCAGAATATTTTAGGCCATTTGGGGATAAGCTTCAGTGTGGCTCCGTTGAGTCAGTGTGAGACTAGTCCCCTGCAGCCACTCAGGGATCTTTCATTCTTCCCAAAATGTTCATTTTCCTACATTCCTAGCCATTGTGTGGGGTCCTAGAACACAAAGAAAGACCTGCATAAAGTCACTAACAGATGGTGTCGGCACAGACACACCCTAAGAGTGGCGTGCGGAATGGAAGAGTTCGAGTGGTGACAGGAGCGTCTGACACAGACCAGACTGGAGCGGGCTGGGAAGGGGTCAGAGACACAGGCTGAGGGAGGAACAGCTTTGCAGACAGGAGGATTTTCATGAGTGTGCGATGAACACAAGGTGCAGGGTTTCAGCATTGTCTGAGAATTAATTGTAAGGAGGACAGTGCAAGAAATGGCAAGGCAGCAGCAGCATCTTATAGATGATGAAAAGCTCCTGAAGAATCTTTTGAAAGCAGGGCAGACACTTGGTCTTATATGCACTCCTTTCATTTCGTCAAACTTTTTAATGAGTTTAATGAGCATATATAATGGAGCAGGTATGAGCAGCACCAAAAAAAAAAAAAGATGGCCTGTAATATTGGAGATTAGAATTAAATAGCTCACACTGCAGGTTGCAGGTTAAATAGACAGTATATTCGAAGGGATTAGCCTGGAGTCAGAAGGCTCCTTGGGACTCTGCTACAGTAGTCTAAGCAAGAGACAAGGACAATGAAGTGCCAGTAGAAAAGATATGAACCATTTAGGAAGGAAAAAAGCAGCACTTGGTGACTGATGAGATAGAGATGGAAGAGGAGAAAGCATAGGCTGGGACACTCAGCTGTGAATACAGTGCATCTGAAGATCCCTGGAAGATACAGAAGTCAAAAAGCAATCAAACATGCAAACCTGAAGCTCAAGGGGAAAGAAGACCTGAAGCTAGACATGCCCATTTAGAGATATAAGCATAACCGGAAGAATATAGGCTGAAAACTGCTTCAAACATTCAGGGAGGGGAGAATCACCAGGTATATGATGGACCCTTGGGGAACACTGACTTGTTAGGAGTGGGTAGACAAAAAAACCTCCAAAGGAGGATGGAAGGAACAATTACAGAAACACACAGAGAATAGAGACAAATTGTGAGAGCCAGTAAATCAAGAGACTAGGGGAAGATTGACATGGCAGGACAGGCATGAATGTCCATGCTCCATAAATGTAGAGAAGGAAACACCAGACTCTCTAGGCAGGAGGCTGCTTGTTCGTTCACTGCTGCCCAGACCGTGAAATAATCACTCAGAAACTATATTATTTGCAATACTGTTTGGCCAATAGCTTAAGCATATTTCTAGCTAACTCTATATCCTAAACTAACCCATCTCCATTAATTTGTACATTACCACGAGTTCATGGCCTACTGGCAAAGTTCTGGCAGGCTCCAGTGGAGGCTTCTGTCCCTGTTAGTGGCTACATGGCTTCTCCCTAATGCCGACTACTCTCTCCTCCTCTATCTGCTTGAAACTCCCACCTTACCCTTTCTGCTAAGCCACTGGCTGAAACAGATTTATTCATTAACCAATAAAAAGCAACACATAGACAGAAGGACCTCCCACACCAAGACTGGGCTACTGAACTATACCTGGTTCCCTCATCCTGAACACTTTCAGGTAGGCAACCACAGCAAAGCAATTTGCAGTTCATTGCAAGAGGAATAAGACGAGAAAAGGAAAAGGCACTAATGGAGTTGGGCAGAAACCAGAGGGGAGAGGAACTCAACTAGAAGCACTAATGAATTTGAGTGGAAAAGGGGAGAGGAACAGACCATGGCCAAAGAAAGGTCCAAGGGAAGTGACCCTTTCCTTCTTTTGTTTCTTTTTTTGTCAAGAATGGGAGGGAGATTTGATCATTGTGACATGTTGTGGGAAAAGAGCTAAGAAAGGAGAAAATAGACAAGGACACTATATTAGCTTCATTTCGGGTCATCGTGTGAAAATACCTCACAAAAACAACAAAAGGGCTAAGACTTTTATTTGGCTCAAACTTTGAGGGCTACAGCCTATCATGGTAGGTAAAGTCTCAGCAGCAGATAGCTCTGTGGTGGTGGGAGCATGTGACAGCCACTTCCTCACATCTATGTGGACCAGGAAGCATAGCAAGGACAGGATGTAGACCAGGCTCTAAAACCTTGAGGCCCACCTCCAGTTTCTAAACTTGAGCTTCTCTCACTTTCTAAAGGCTCTACAACCTCCAAAAACAGTGTCACTAGCTGAAGATCAAATGTTCAGACATTAATCTATGTGCTGCATTGCACATTTACGCCAGGACATTTCCTTTCTGGCCCCATGAGCTCTTGATTATTTCATAATGCAAAATAAATCCTGTCCAACTTCAAAAGTCCTATAGCCTTTAGCAGTTTTGCAACCATTCAAACATGCAAGAGTAGAGTCTCTTCTGAGACTCAGGGTGTCTCTAAACCATGAGGCCCTGCAAAATCAAAATACTACAGATTTGCAGTAGTGTCAGATTCCAAAGAGAAGGAAGGAGACACAGCAAGGGAAGGTCAGCCCCAACTTTCAGTGCTATCATGTGAGGACATGTTGCAGTTGTGTGTTCCCATCTACACGGAGCAGGACAGAGGTCAGGCAGAGAGGCTGGGCTATTCAGCCTCCACGAACTCACTTCCTCCAGCTGGAGCCCAACCTCCAAAAGTTCCACGATTCCCCGAAAATAGCACCAGCAGCTGGGGATCACATATACAAAGGCATGAGCCTATGGGGGACAGATCATATCCAGACCATGGCAGACTTCAACCATGTCACTACAGCACAAAGTTACTCCTAGTTAGTAGGAAGAAGGCGTGTATTTGTTTATTAAGTAAATATTTGTTGCGTGTCTGTTTCATTCTGAGTTCATTCTGACATTTTATGTTGCAATAACATAAGCTTATAGAGGCACGCAGGCGCGACAAGACACAGATACATAATTCCGAGTGTAATGAGGTGTGCCACACCATTCAGCAAGCATCATTGTACCCCTTCAAACACAGGGAGGCTGCATGCTGCCGTGGCAGCCTGGAAGCTTTCTTCTTTCAAGGTGGGTTTATTTCAACATCTCAAGCTCTACTGCTCCAACGTTTCAACGACAAATTGAAATTCTGGCTTATTTTGGAGAAGGATCATTGCTATACAACACCAACTCCCCTGCTGCTAAACAAAAAGCAAGTGTGAATTAAGTTATTAACTTGTTATTTTTGCCTAAGGAGCTGAGAGAAATGTGTGGATTTCAGGTATCTAATTTCAAGTTTAATTGAAAAATTTTTGTGACCACTATGGGAATAGAATCTGTATACTATTAAGAAACCGAGTTTCCTTAAAATTGCTCATGTGACTGATTCTTACAGGGATGCTACTAAAAGAGGAAACATTTTCATTCATAATACCACATGGGCAAATTAAGGAACACAAAACTAATGCTCAAATCAATAACGGTAGCATTTAGCTACAGGCTAGAACACAGAGTGATGTGGTAAATAAACTAGCTTGGTGGAGAAATGTTTAGAATCCCATTGTGAAATGGAAGACAGGGAACCTCAAGTTTCTCTACTGACCTCTTCCATGGTTGTCTTTTCAAGGGAACCATAATCTCGCTCTCACTATTATGAACTTAATTTGCTCTAGAAAGCAGTTCAAAACCCTCAAAATGTATTAAAACAGAGGATCAAGGCAAGAATTTATTGACAAATAATAAGCCAGAAATGTGAAAAATATCTCTCTCTAAGAAGCAAATGCACATACATAAACTAGTAACAAAATCATGGGGGAAAATCAAACAGACCCCATCCATATCCGAGAGCTGTGGGTTCTGAAAAGGCAATTCTGAGGAAACAGGACTCACAGAACACATTGCACTTTTCAGACTGAAGCCACTGAAAGCAGCTACCAGCTCTAGACCCAAAGGCTCCTTGACGGTCCCTCACAGGACACTTGCCAGAAACTGATGATGACATTCTTTTAATGATTTAGGTGGTAAAAATAAGATTTGTTTTATTAAACCAAGGAGGCATTGGTTCAGTGTTGTAATTTTAGACGGTTCTAAAACAATTCTCCAACAAATTATGATTACACCTATAATCTTAGCTCTCACTAGCAGGAAAATGAACATGTTTGAGGCCGACCTGTGCTACCTAGTGAGACCTGGTTACAAGCAAAGCAAACAAAAAGAAATAGAGCTTACATACAAAATATCAGCCCTGGGAGCTTACATACAAAATATCAGCCCTGGGAGCTTACATACAAAATATCAGCCCTGGGAGCTTACATACAAAATATCAGCCCTGGGAGCTTACATACAAAATATCAGCCCTGGGAGCTTACATACAAAATATCAGCCCTGGGAGCTTACATACAAAATATCAGCCTTGGGAGGTTGAGGGAAGAGAACTGCTAGCCTGAGCTACAGACCAAGTTCAAGTGCAGCACAAGTTACACGGTGGAGATGCAGTCCAGTAAAAGAATGTATGTGAAAATGGGGAGCGAGGTTAGGGAGGCAGGGGTGTGTCTAGGAGAACTCAGGGACTGGGGGTGAATATAATAAAATACATATAATAAAATACATTTCATGAGAGAGAGTCTCAAAAATTAATTTTTAAAATGGGGGAAATAAATGCTTGCCTAATAAGTGCAAGGCCCTAGGTATAATACTTGTAGTTGTAATTTGAGTTTTGTTGGCTATAGGATAGATCCCAAAAGAAGCTTCTTAACCACTAACTGAAACTAATTTATAATAACTTCAATTACTGTCTCAAAATATATATATTCTATAACTGACATCAAAGTAATTGCATTTCTTAGGATACTAGATGCCATGCCTAACCTGTATGGTCACAACCTAGCCAAGAATATAAACAAGCCTTAAAATGAAATGGATTCTGTATAGAGAAGCCCTGTAAATTTAGCTTCTTACAGCTCAAAGAACATAATCTATAATTCAAAAGGCATATTGGAAAGTAGCTGTCCTGACTTATTTGTCTAGTAACCAATTTGGGAGCTCAATGCAAGCCTGTAAGCATCTTGGGTATACTTTTCAGTATAGTAGACAAAAGTATTATAAGGAAAAGGACCATTTAAGACTGAAATGTGTATGTCCTCTCTGACTAAATGACTGATTCCATAACAGAATACACCATTACAAGAGCACCTGAATGATTAAGGAAAACAAAGAGGGACCCTAGAATTTAGCTAGAAAGCACTAATAAAGAGCCCTTAGCGATGCCTGTGTTTAGCCCCTCTATGTTAAACAGGGTAAAGGTTACTTCCCAGCACCACCTGCAGTGTATTTATTAATGCTGGTAGGAAGAACTGTAAAAAAAAGATTGCAAAAATGGCTCTCAAGTAATAAGTTAGGGAGAATAAACTATAGCAGAGATTCCATTCTCCCATTTCTGAAAATTATGCTTAATGACATTTCCCAGCCTTCCACATGCCCAGCTGTGAACAATTACTCAGCAGTTGTCAATGAATTCAAGTCAGAGCCTTTTAATCTCTGATAACTCTAAGGAACTGACCTGTTCACTGTAGGACTCTCTACAAATGTTTAAATACAAGAAATGAACTTCTACCTCCTTTCAGGAATGGATTTCAGACTGGGATTCTGTTTACATCCTGTCCTTACCTTACCTAATACAAAGGTTTACAGGACCTCAGAAATAATAGAAAAGCCACAGCCAGGTCAGACCGGGAGAGAAGGGAACTGTCCTTTCAACTGCTGAGCAGACCCTACGCAGAACTACAGAGGTAAAACAGGTTTCTATATGCAAACACTATTGCTCTCTGTACATCAGGGACAGACAGAAACAAGCAAGACCAACTAAACAACTGGAACTCTAAATTATTCCAAACCAAGGAAAATGCAAAGGGTGCAGGTATGGGGGTTCTCTGAAAGGGCAAAACCCACATACTGTCATGATGGAATGCCCAGGGAGTACCTCTTCCATTTGCTTCAGAGTTCTTCGCACGGTGGGTTTTGGCTTCACTTCAGAAGTGAGAGGCAGGTTCACAGAAGGAACGTAAGCAGAAACACTGGCGCGTATATCCTGTTCCACTTCACCTGGAAGTAGCAGCCGATCTGTTGGATACAAAATATTTCAGCTGATCCTCCTGGGAAGTTCATCATCTCCCCAAGTCATCTATAAGCCTGTAACAATCAAAATGGGCAAACATGCTCAGGAAAGCTGACCGCTTGCACAACTGCTCTCCTCATCTGTGAATGTGACATAAAGGATTCCCCTTTCCATAAAATAGAAACTACCTGTGTATTGATTTCTTATCATGTTGCAAAGCTGCAGTCCATCTGGAAGGTTGGAGGAAGGCATAGGGAGTGATGGTCCTCCCAGCCTAACTCCCCTTCACTTAGAGAGTGATGTGATGGTCCTCCTAGCCTAACTCCCCTTCGCTTAGAGAGTGATGTGATGTGATGGTTCTCCCAGCCTAAATCCCCTTCGCTTAGAGAGTGATGTGATGGTCCTCCCAACCTAACTCCCCTTCTCTTAGAGAGTGATGTGGTGGTCCTCCCAGCCTAACTCTCCTTCGCTTAGAGAGTGATGTGGTGGTCCTCCCAGCCTAACTCCCCTTCGCTTAGAGAGTGATGTGGTGGTCCTCCCAGCCTAACTCCCCTTCGCTTAGAGAGTGACGTGGTGGTCCTCCCGGGCCTAACTCCCCCTCCACTACTAGAGGAAAATAAGGCAGGAAGGTGCTCCGTTTGCCTCATTTTCACTTGTTTTCCTGAGGGAGCGAAGAGAAAGAAAATGGAGTGCAGATTTCATTCTGTAACAATGCCGCAATATTTCATATATATATATATATATATATATATATATATATATATATATATTCCAAAATGAGGATGCCAGAAGGAAAATACTTTAGCTTTCAGCAGAAAAATGAAATACTCTGTCATATGAAGAATGCACCGCCTCATTTTGCAAACAACATGTTTCCTGCTTGTTTAGCACAATCAGAAGAATTCAATAACCAATCTCAGTTTCCCCATGGATTTATTTTGAGTGGTTATGCTGGCTGTTTTCACACATGTGACACCTCATGAATGTAACACAGATGCCACTGGACTTCCGAAACCATGAGGTGAGCAGACAGACACACAGAAGCATAAGACCTTCCCTCCTCAGCCAGAGGAGCTAGGGAGAGCTGGCCAACAGCATGGAGCTGGCACGAGATGCTACTGCCTGCTGCTCCAAGATGATCCTAACTAGGCCACTCATTAAGTTCTCCGTGGAAGTGAATAATTAGCAGCAGGCGTATCTGGGCTAAAGGCAACGGCAGCATATATAGAAGATAACTCTGCAGGTCTTATATTCAAAAACTGAGAGTATTCTGAGAGGCATCCTTCACCCCCATAGACATCTCACTCGCACAAGTAAATCACTGCTGTTTTGTAATTGTTAAGAAGTAGAGCATAGTCGGTCATCTGGGAACTTGAGAACTGGTGGGGAGACAGTGAAGAAGGTGGTGCTATTGAGATTGATGATTGGAATTTCATAATATCATCTCATAACTGGCATAAATAAAAGCAATAATAACAACCGACACTGATGTGTCCAGTATTTTATAAGGACCAGCACTGCTAATCCTCCCAGCAGCTCTCTGTTCTGTTCTGTTCTGTTCTATTCTGTTCTGTTCTGTAAGCGATGAGCTCTACACACTGAGAGAGACCTCACTCAGGATCCCATAGCTAGAAAGGCATAGCCAAACAGTCTGCCCCCAGAGCCAGGACCTCAGCCAATGTCACATTATACATTCTATAAACAAGCATTTTATTACACGTTTAATTTTGCTTCATTATATGGAACATCCGAGCACGGGCCAAGAAGTGTCACCTGTAGCTCCCGAGCATAGTACACAGCACTAAGTACATTTTGCAAACATCTGATGGCTAGAAAGCAACATGTTTAAACTCATCAACACTGGGAGAGAAACAGGCCTCCTAATGTAGCCATTTATTTATGAGTTCAAAGCCAAACTCCTGCACTGAGCTCCCACATGCAAGAACCTAGGGTATGTCAAAGGCTGGTGAGGGCCTGCCAATAAGAACTAAAGAAAAGGCTTAGGCCTCTCGCTGTGAGGACCAACACCATCTATCAGGTCAGGTGGCTGCTGGTGTAAACGCTAGTTCCCATGTGAAAACAGAACACAGTCTGCGCTCCAGGCTTATGTTTAAGACCATGGTCAGTCTGACAAAATGTATTGCAGCAGGACAAGTGTCCGCGTCCCTTCCTGAAGCTTTTCAGCCCTAATCTGTTCTCATCTAAGGAAGACGTTCAACTACAACAACAATGATTTCTTTTATAACAATTCTACTGCCATGGGAACAATTATTTCAAAGCAAAAAGACTCCACATCCTCAGCATCTTAAATTGCTGTCACCTTTTCTCTGGAGTAAAGATAGAATACAAGAACGCATGCTGTCGAGGCTAGCACAGTCCCTTACGCATGGTGAATTCTCAACCAGTACTTGGAACAGGAAATTAATTTCCTACATTATAAGTTTAAACTGAGCAGCAACTATGAAGATCCTGTACACAAGTAGACACTGTAGGTGATATAAAGCAAGCACAGTCCATCCCCTCAAAAACTGAAGATTGTTATTGGGATATGTTTTCCACATAAAAAAATCAAAATGAGAGAAACCAAAAACAAAATTGAACTGTTATGACTCTAAGCATTACAGAGCTATAAAAGGTAAAGCAACACTGACAGAAAGAGCCAGGTAGGATATCTATTAGGAAAGAGACTTTTTCCTATCTTTCAGCCATCTCACAGTTATTTATACATATACTCAAATTTCCCAGAGGTTGGGGGACATAATAGTCACTGATGATAACGAACGGAGTATCAAAAGTGACCTTTAACAGTCTAAACCTAGAGTGTTTCAAGATAAGAATCAGATCTCATTTATTGTCTCAAAATAACCCAAAGGCTTCTTACATTTTGAATGCCCTTGGCAGCTGGTATGCACCATAGTCAGGGCAGCATCCCAAAGTGGCTGACTGACAACTTCAATGACCCACTGTTGCTGTGGGACAATGGTCTGTACCCTGTCAATTGTAATTTAATAAAATGCTGATTGGCAAGAAGTATAGGCAGGGTGACCAGGCAGGAAGTAGAGGTGGGGCAATGAGAACAGGAGAACTCTGGGAAGAGGAAAGACTCAGTCTGCAGTCATCACCCAGATGCAGAGGATGCAAGATGTGACTGCCTCGCCAAAAAAGGTACCAAGCCACGTGGCTAACACAGGCAAGAATAATGAATGTAAGATGTAAGAATTAATTAATAAGAAGCCTGAGCTACTAGGCCAACCAGTTTATGATTAATGTAGACCTCTGTGTGTTTGAGACTAATTGGATGTTGGACCTTGTGGAACAGAAACAGCAGTCAACATACTGTTCTAGCTAGTATTAATCTAACCCTTCCTCTGATAAAAACTATAAAGGCCAGATAAACTCTAAAAATCAACTCTTGGAAAGCATTGGAGGGCTACTAGGGCAGCTTGTATCTTAAGAAGTTAAGATTCCCCAAAAAGGAAAGATTTGAGAAATAAATCTAAGGTTCATTGTGGCTTTTTCACTTCAAGGCTTTTTTACTGATTTGCAAGCAGAGGCTATAAAGTCAGGAAACTAAAAGGATTTAAAACATAACATTGGGACTAGAGAGATGGTAGAGTGGTTAAGAGCACTGAAATTCATTTCCCAGCACCCACAGGGAGACTCATAATCATCTGTAACTCCAGTTCCAGGGGATCCAACGCCCTCTGTCAGCCTCATGGGCAATGCACACACTGTGGTACAAAAATATACCCACAGGCTAAACACCCATACACATAAAATTTTTTAAAATACATCTTTTTAAAAAATTTAAGTAAAAAGCATAACAGAGTTGCAACAGGGCTATGATGGTAGAAAGTTCTCGGCTCTGACGTGTCCTTACAGTGAAGAGTGCTAATCCAGGAAGCTCAGGGCTCATTCACAGTGTGTACAAACAGTCACAACTCCCACAGCATGAACCTCAGAGCAGAAGCAGAAGGGCTATCCAAAGAGGTTCTTCCCCCAATTTATCTGATGAGGAAAACTTTTCCTTTCCTTGGATGGATTATGAAAAACACTAGAATTATCTTCCCTTTTCTATTCCCTTCTCAGGAAGAAGATGAAAATTTCTTTGGGCAATAATAAGTTTGGGGGAGCAGTGTTTTTCTCTGGTTAATATGGCTTTTCAAATACACCTTCATAGCATCTTAAACTGTGTGTTGCGACCCTATATAGAATCATGTAACCAAATTCAGTACTTGTGAAAAGTTTAGCAAGAGAAAAGATTTCTTAAAACACAATGACCAGAAATTAAGCCAAATCCCAAGGTATTCCTGACCCTCACCTATGTTACAACATGCAACTTCACTGCAGCACTGGTCTGGTCTGAACATATAGTGTGTACACTAAATACCATACATGTTGTCAACCATACAGTCCCCATGAACACTTCCCAAGACACCTCCACTCAGACTGCAGACCACCAGATATTATAAACTGCACTGTTTTCCTTACGCATTGAAGTTTTCAGTTCTTATGGAACCATAATGGTTTAATTATAGAAAACAAAGACTTTTAATAATTCCCTAGCATTAGTCCCCAATGCATTAAGCATCAGATTAGTTTACCTTTGCATTGACTGCATTAAGCTAGAACGGCTGACTTTAAAAACAGTTGTTTGAGCTTCAGGCTTGCATTTCATTTTTTAAAAAAAAAAAATCCAATGAAATTCTGACTTGGGATTAGAAGAGAACTTCCAACAAATTCTGAAATGGCCCTAAATATAATTCTGTCACTTTGTACTACATGGCTGTGGCAAGAGGAATTTGCAGCACTGGCAACTATAAAATCAAAACATCCATCTACCCTGAAAACCAGTGAAGATGTTCTGTATTCTGCAGCATCAAATATTCACCCAAGCTTTAAGCCTTTAAGTCATCCAAGCATATCTATCTCACTAATATGAAAACTTGTTTTTTATCATTAATACCCAGTAAAGTTATGTGTATGCCAAAAATCATTTTAAGATACCTTCTTTATGACTTTCATAACTTCTTTAAGTGCATATACATAGAGCTGCACAAAATTTCCTTGGGTGAAAAGAAATCACAGGAGGAAAGGTTTCTAAAAAGCCCCACTTCATACCATCCCTATGCTCGCCTGTCTCCCTCTCCTCTCCTCGGGCTCCTCTTTTAGTCAGTGGCTCTCACCCTGGAGGTCACACGCTCTTAGAGCGCTTTCTATGATTCCACACAAATTTCAGTTCTCTTGCCCTGTGTGCTCGTGAGATCCACAATTTATAATTATATATGTGTGACTCTATGGGTAATACCTAACTCCTCCAAAAAATTATTAATCACATGAGAACAAAAGTCTGATGTGTTAGCCTTCAATTGCATGCCAGGAACAAGCTAGAGCTGTCAAATATTTGTTGAATAAGAATCACTGGTCACACCTCCAGCAGAAGCCTCCTATCGCACCATGGGCCAGTCCAGTTCCCTGAATCTAAAATAAGACTGCATCCTCCCACCTCCCACCCCACACCCCCACCTGTATATCATAACCCCAGCCATCCCTTCTCTCTTCATCACCATATCCCTGCCCACACCTCTGGTTGAAGCCTCCTACCCCATCAGAAGCCAGGTCAGTTCCCTGAAAACCAGGTAAGCCACCACTTGCTGCAACAACACCTACCCAGGATAACCCAAACCATTCCTCCTCTCCTCATAACCATATCACCACCCATACCCCTGGCTGAAGCCTCCTACCCCACCAGAAGCCAGGCCAGTATCCTGAACCCCAGAGAACCCCAGTGAGACCAGAGGCCGGACATACACATAGCTAGAACTCCAGTCCCGAACATGGGTTGCAAATCCCTACTGGACCAGAAACCAACCAGGCCATCAGAAGTCCAGTCCTCAACTTGGGTGGAGACCAAGATGATAGAGGTCCTTAAAGAGGAAATGAATAAACTACTTAAAGAAATAAAAGAAAAGATAATCAAAAATTGGGAGAAATCAATAAATCCCTTAAAGAATGTCAAGAAACTCAAGGAAAAAAACTGTTCAAGATCTGAAAATGGAAATAGAAGCAATAAAGAAAACACAAACTGAGGGCATTCTGGAAACAGAAAATCTAGGTAAGAAAACAGGAACCATAGACACAAGCATGATCAACAGAACATAAGAGAAAACCTCAAGTGCTGAAGACATGAAAGAAGAAATAGATACATTGATCAAAGAAAATACTAAATCTAAAACACTCTTGACACAAAACATCCAGGAAATCTGGGACACTATGAAAAGACCAAACCTAGGAATGATAGGAATAAAAGATTCCCAGCTCAAAGGCCCAGAAAATACTTTTAACAAAATCATAGAAGAAAAATTTCCTAACCTAAAGAAGAATATGCTTATAAAAGCACAAGATGCTCACATAACACTAAATAGATTGGGCCCGAAAAGAAAGTCCCCTTGCCACATAAATAATCAAAACACACAGAATGAAGAAAGAATATTAAAAGTTGCAAGAGAAAAAGCCAGTAACAGATAAAGGCAGGCCTATTAGAATTATACCTGACTTCTCAGTGGAGACTATAAAAGTCAGAAGGACCTGCAGAGATGTCTGTAGACTCCAAGAAACCAAATATGCCAGTCCAGACTAGTATTCACAGCAAAACTTTCAATCACCATAGTTTGAGAAAACAAAATATTCCATGATAAAGTCAAATTTAAGTCATATCTATCGACAAATTCAGCCTACAGAGACACTAGAAGGAAAACTCCAACCTAAGGAAGTTAACTACACTCATGAAAACACAGGCAATAATCTTACACCAGCATAACCCAAAGAAAGAAAACACACACACACACTATCAACAACTACAACAAAATAATAGGAATTAGCAATCATTGGTATTGATATCTCTTTGCTGTGGGAGCTCCTTCTGCTCCTTCAGCCAATAGCCTTTGAGATACCAGCCCACTGGGGTGTGGTCTCTTTCTCTTTAAAAAGCAGCGGCAAATTTGCTCTCTTGCTTCGGACTCCTTTCCTGGTAGAGGGCTATTGTCTAGGATGGTGTTCTGTAAGTTTTTTCCCCTCAAATAAATAACCCTCTTAATAATAATTCCAAACTGGTATGGGATTGATTCGCGCTTTATCTGGCATCCAACATTTGGGCAACCTCCCCCCGACCCAGCCCCACCCCACGGCTCAGCTGCCTGCTGCCAGTGCAGCTTGGCTCAAGCCCAGGCAGCCTGTGCGTGGAGCCAACAGTAACCTCCACACCTCCACATCTCCCAGGATCCACAGGGATGGACAGTCTCTGCTTGCCTGAGCTCACAGTGCAAGTGATTACCAACCAACTGCTGAAAACCCCTTGGGGCAAACACTCCCTGTGAAGTCCCAGCGGCTCATATAGACTGTTTGAAATCCCCGCCATAACTGAGTGGGAGCACTGCCACAGCAGCATTTGCAGTGCCACCCCTTGTCCCAGCGTAGGGATGCTGGGAGCTCAATTGGCCTCTCTGGCAGTGGCTGTATCACGACCCCCTGCATTGGGTCGAAGCAGAGCAGCAGGGTGGGCACGCCCAGGGTGGGCCATGCTGCTTATCAGCCACTAGAAGCTCCCTGGGTTTTTGTGCTTACATCTAACCTTTTGAGTGAGATTTTCAAACAGGATTTCTCGTGACACCATTCCAGAGGTTCCAGTCGCCGGAACATCACATCAATAGCAAAGGTTTAAAGAAAGAGTTTTCTATTACATGGCAACAAGCTAAGGAGATTATAAAGAGATGCCCTACTTGCTCTTTATATAACCAAACACCACTACCTGCAGGGACCAACCCGAAGGGTACACAAAGGAATGAAATCTGGCAGATGGATGTGTTCCACTTGCAGAATTTGGAAAATTAAAATATGTACACCACACCATTGACACTTATTCAGGCTTTCAGTGGGCAACTGCTTTAAGCTCAGAAAAAGCTGATTCAGTAATCACACATTTATCAGAAGTTATGGCCAACATGGGTATACCTGCACAAATAAAGACAGATAATGGGCCAGCTTATCTCTCTAGGAAAATGAAATGGTTTTTTGCTTATTATAATATTAAGCATGTTACAGGTATACCATAAAATCCTACAGGTCAAGCAGTCATAGAAAGATCAAATCGAACTATAAAGGATATATTAAACAAACAGAAAGGGGTAGAAAATGCCCCCAGAAATAGACTACATAATGCCTTATTAACTTTGAATTTTCTTAATGCTAATGAGAAAGGAACAACAGCAGCAGAAAGACATTGGATAATGGAAAAGTCTGCTGAACTAAATCAACCAGTTTATTTCAAGGATGTACTGTCCTCGCAATGGAAGCCAGGAGATGTGCTGCGTTGGGGAAGGGGTTTTGCTCCTGTTTCCACAGGAGAAGAAAAACTGTGGATACCATCAAAATTAATAAAGGTTCAGTTTGAAGAGGAGAAACCTCTTGGAAAGGAGACATGACAGCTCATCCACAATGATGATAATCAAACAGGTGATAAGAAAAACATATAGGATGGGGACAGGGTTCTGTTCTTGTCTTGGCAGGAAAACACTTATCTTCAAAATATTCAAGGGACCCTGGATGTTTGAATACTGACAGATGGAAAAATAACTACCCAATAGGGATCATCAAGAAAACCGAATAGGTTCTGTAAGTATAAAAATCAAAGATATGTTTATGTTTCTAAATTTATAGAGCTGGTTTTCGAGTTGGACTCTGGCTCAGTCCCTCTCTAATTCCAAGCCTGTTGTTAAGAGAAAAACCCAGAGTTTCTGGAGTTTCTGTCTCATGTCAAGAGCCATGATATGGGACAGAAAGAAAAATGAATTTAGAAAACATCTTTACTTTTCTTCATATCTATTTTTGTCTTTATCAGGCCTTTCATTGAATATATATAAGTGTATATGTCTATATAAATAATGTTTAAGTTTTCCACAATGAACAATGAATTTTTCCTGCAGTTATCTTTGAAGTTTCCAGGAAGAAGATGGGGCCCCATAACAACAACCCCATCTGGTTGATATGATGTCATGATACTGATAGTGCTACTACAAGACCTCTTTCAAGTACCAGCTGCACAAGACGGTTCCAACTTGGTTAGGTGAAATGGTGCACATCTTTCACAAAATTCTGGACAGACCTCCACAAAGTACTCAGAGACTACTTGCAATTTTACCAGACATTGATCTTGAAATTTAGCCACCATTTTACTTTCACAGGATCCCCTAGAAAGAACGTCACCCCCATGATAGCTGGAAGTAATTCTAGAGGACGATGTCCCCTCTCCCAGCACAGTTTGTCCTCAGATTTAGGGACAGCATTTAGGGGTTGATTATAGTTGGTATATGGTTGAAGGTTAGGGAGGAATTTTATAAGCTCAGGGATCGTTTTGAAAAAAAAAGGGAAAATTGGATGATGGAATAATAGATTAGTATTTGTGAGTTATTGTTTATAGACAATTACATTGGCTACAAAGTTAAATTATATTGAATATTGCGTGCATGCATGCTTCTACCTTTGTTTAAAACATTTCTTTATGTATTGATATATATATTTACCATATTGCAGTGTATACTTGTACATTGTTTACATTTGGAAGTCATTGTCCTCATTTATTGCACAGTTGTTTATTGTCTTAGTCTTTAAATTAGATAGGTATTAAGAATTATAGATTAATAGTCATCTATGTTTGCCATATTTATAGCTAGACTAATCAGGTTTTTTAGATAAGTAGAGATTATATTCTGTATAAATAGATAATCTTCAACTTCTTCAAAATGGCATTTAATCTATCTTAGAATTCTGTGGTAGCAAGACACAATCGCTTCTGGCAACAATGATCTATTTCAGAGAGATTGTTGAGCACCAAAGACACTCCACTTGGAGCTTGTCTTCTTCTTGGCAAAACCGGCCTCTGGGCAAGGAACTTCCCATACCTCAACTACTGACAAAATACATAGTATCCGGAAATTGATAGGCAAAACTGTCAAATCTTGCCAAGACAGGGTAAGACAGTTTTGGAAAATTTCTTGCCTTTAAAAATAATCTGTCAATTATTCTAGGCCTTAGCCAAAGTTGGTTGCTTCAACACTGCAAACGTGACTTTGGGTGATTGCCCAGGTAGCCAGTTGTCTCTGTGACTTGTTGCATGTTTTGGAAGTTGTTTGATTGCACTTCCTAATTACTCAGGTAACATTATTTCCCTTCTCGGATCTTCGATGGGGTTGAAGACTAGATAAATGTAGTTACTTTCCTCTCATGGCTTAGCCAAGTTATTTATTATACAAGACTCAAGCTAGTTAGAATAGATATTTTGTTCTTATTATATATAATTTTGTAGTAGGTTTAGAACTCTTCTTACTTAAACAAAAGGGGGAGGTGCTGCGGAAGCTCCTTCCACTCCTTCAGCCAATAGCCTTTGAGATACCAGCCCACTGGGGTGTGGTCTCTTTCTCTTTAAAAAGCACCGGCAGCCCTCCTCTCACTCTCTTGCTTCGGACTCCTTTCCTAGGATGGTGTTCTGTAAGCTTTTTCCCCCTCAAATAAATAACCCTTTTAATAATAATTCCAAACTGGTGTGGGATTGATCCATGTTTTATCTCTCAATACCAATGGATTCATTTCCCCAATAAAAAGACACAGACTAACAGATGCTAAAACAAGGTCCATCCTTCTGCTGCATACAAGAAACAAACCTCAAACCAAAGACTGACATTACCTCAGAGCAAAATGTTGGAAAAAGATTTTCTAAGCAAATGGTCTCAAGAAGCACGCTGGTATGGCTATTCTAATGTATAAAAAAATAGACTTCAAACCAAAATGAATCAAAAGAGACTAGGAAAGATACTTCATACTCATCAAAGGAAAATATCCACCAAGGTGACTTGTCAATTCTCAGCATCTAGGCCAAAAATGCAAGAACACTCATATTTGTAAAAGAATCATTAATAAAGCTTAAACCACACAGTGACCATCACAAATTAATAGTGGGAGACTTCAATACCCCACTTTCACCAATGGACAGATTGCTCAGACATAAACTAAACAAAGAAATACTGGAGCTAATAGAGCTTATGAGTCAAATGTATCTAACAGCTAACCTATCTACAGAAGATTTAATACAAACTTCAGGAAACATTCTCCAAAACTGACCACATACTCGGTCACAAAGCAAGTCTCAACAGATACAAGAAAATTGAAATAAACCCCTACATACTATCAGACCACCAACAGAAAGCCTACAAACTCAGTAGAAACTGAACAACTTTATACTGAATGACTACTGGGGCAAGGCAGAAATAAAGAAGGAATGAAAGACTTCTTAGAATTCAATGAAAATGAAAGCACAACATACCCAAACTTACAGGATGCAATGAAAGCTGTGCTAAGATGAAAATTCATAGCACTAAGTGCCTGCATAAAGAATTTGGAGAGATCTCATACTAGCAATGGAACAGCACCCATCAAAGCTCTAGAACAAAAAGAAGCAAATGTACCCAAATGGTGTAAATGGCAGGAAATAATCAAACTGAGGTTTGAAATCAATAAAATATAAACAAAGAGAACAATACAAAGATTCAATAAAATTAAGAGTTGTTCTTTGAGAAAAAACAACAAGATAGACAAACCCTTATCCAAACTAACTAAAAGGCAGAGAGGAAATACCCAAATTAACAAAATCAGAAACAAAAAGGAGAACATAACAACAGACACTGAGGAAATCCAAGCAAACATTGGGCCATGCTTCATAAACCTGTACTCCACAAAATTAGAATATCTAAAAGAAATAGTCAAATTTCTTGATAGATACACTTACCAAAGTTATAAATAATTTAAATAGACCTCTAAACTCTAAGGAAATAGAAGCAGTCATTAAAAGTTTCCTAATCATGGGCAGTGATGGCACACAACTTTAATCCCAGCACTTGGAAGGTAGAGGCAGGCTAATCTAAGTGAATTCAAAGCAAGCATGGTCTACAGAATGAGTTCCAGGATAGCCAGAGCTGACAGAGAAACCCTGTCTTGAAGAACAAACAAACAAACAAAAACATCTCCCAACCAAAAAACATCCAGGGCCAGATAGTTTTAGCACAGAATTCTACCAAACTTTCAAAGAAGAGCTAATACCAATACTCCTCAAATTATTCCACAAAACACAAACAGAAGAAACATTCCAAATTCATTTTATGAGGCTACAGTCACCCTGAAACCCAAACCACACAGACTCAACAAAGAAAAAGAATTACAGAACAGTATCTCTCATCAACCTAATGCCCCCCAACTGAAGAATGGATAAAGAAAATGTGGTACATTTACACATGTAGTATTACTAAACCTATAAAAACAAAAGACATCATGAAATCCACAGGCAAATGGATGGAACTGAAAAAATCATCCTGAGTGAGGTAACCCAGACCAAGAAAGACAAACGTCATATGTACTTACTCATAAGTGGATATTAGCCGTTACCTAAAGGAGAACCATGCAACAACCCATAGACCCAGAGAAGCTAAACAAGGAGGGATCAAGGGGGGGCACTTGGATATCCCTGGGAAAGGTAAATAGAATATATATTGTGAGTTGACTGGAGGTGGATGGGGATGGGAAGAGGAAAGATCAGGTTGGGGTATAGGGGGAGAGTACTGGAAGAGAGATAATTGGAAAAGGGGGGACATTTAAGGGTGAGGTAGAAACTTAGTGCAATGGAAACTCCCCAGGATCTATAACAATGACCCTAGCTAAGACTCCTACTAATAGGGTTTTCATAGCCTGAACTGGCCATCTCCTGTAACCACGAAAGATTTCTAGTGGAGGAACTGGGACACCAACCCAGTCACATAACCTTCAACCTACAATTTGTCCTGTCTACAAGATGTGTAGGGGTAAAGGTGGTGCAGAAATTGTGGGGAGTGGTCAACCAATGACTGGTCCAGCCTGAGACCCATGCCATGAGAACAAGCCCACCTGACACTGCCTGGAGCACCAGAAATACAGAGGCTGGATAGCCAGAGACCTAGAATTGAACAAAACATGGCTGGAGAAAAAGAAAAGTCAATGTAATGATGCCTAATGACATTCTGCTATACTCATAGATTGGTGCCTAGCCTCATCAGAGAGGCTTCATCTAGTAACTGATGGGATCAGATGCAGAAGAGACCCACCCACAGCCAAACATTAGGCAGACCTTGGCGAATTCTACTGAAGAGGAGGAGGAAGGATTGTAGAAGGGATAAAGGACACCAAAAGAAAACCCACAGAATCAACAAACCTGGGTGTAGTCAGAGGCTGCCTGTTCATTTCTCAGCCGACCAGACCCAAAATAATCACACTGAAACTATATTATTACAACACTGCCTGGCCTATTAGCTCATGCTTCTTACTGGCTAGCTCTTATATCTTAAATTAACCCATTTCTATTAACCTGTGTATTGCCATGTAGTTGTGGCCTATCAATAAGTTTCTGTCTGGCATCTGGCCTCTGTCTCCTGTGGTGGCTAAACAGCATCTCTCTGACTCCACCTACTCTCTCTATATATATCTTTTCAAGCCTGGCTATATTCTGTTAAGCCATGGGCCAAAAGCAGTCTCTTTATTAAACAATGGCAATAAAACATATTCATAGCATACAGAGGGGAATTCCACATCACCTGGGATCATTGGGGCTCACAGACTCAACTGCCAACCAGGGAGCCTGCATGGGACTGACGTAGGTCCTCTGCATATATGTGACAGTTGTGTAGATTTTCATGTGAGACTCCTGACAGTGGAAGCAGGGGCTGTCTCTGACTCTTTGGCCAGCTTTTGGGACCCTTTTCCTCATACTGGGCTACCCTGTCCAGCTTTAATATGAGGAAGGTGCCTAGTCTTACTGCAACTTGATATGCCATGTTTGTTTGATATCCTGGAAGGCCTACCATTTTCTGAATAGAAATAGAGGAGGAGTGGATGCAGGGAGCAGAGTGGGGGCAAAGGAGAGCTCCCTAAACCTACTTAATGTTGCAGATTAATGATTTTTAAGTGACCAATGTCCCTGGAAATAAAAAAAAATAGGAATCCAATCCCTCAACCCTGCCAGACCCTACACATACTTCTCCAGTGTCTAGGCAGGTAAATGCAGTCCTCACCCCTCACAAGGAAGTTCTGCAACAGATGGAGATCATTACAAAAATCCACAACCAATGAAGCTATGGAGTCGTGGAGCCCCGCCTCACTTCTATGAAACATTCACACACCTAAGGCTCAGGGAATACTACAGTAGAGGACACAGACAGAGGGTAGGAGCCAGAGGACCAGAGATTTTAAGTGTGACGGTGTTTGCCAGTAATGTTAGAAGCTACAGCCATAAAGTCTCAGCAACATAACTTCCTAAATATGAACTGAACAAGGACAACAATAGACATGTCAAAGTGGATGGGAGAAAGACCATGAGGCTTTGACCTACCCACATAAATAACTATAGCAATTCAAGAACACTGGAAGCAGGATAAATAGTCTTTCCCAGGGAGGAGCACACCAATTGGTTATCCAAACAAATGGTCAGCCCTTAAAATAAACATGAAAGTTGTGCTTAATGTATAACTTAATATATACACATATATTGATAAATATATACATATACATATATATAAGGAATAAAAAACAACATGAACTTAGAAGACAGCAAGGAGGGTGTATGAGGTGGTTTAGAAGGAGGAAAAGAAGTAATTATAAGCTCAATAAAAATAAATCATTTTTTATTTTTAAAAACTCAAACGGGGCTGAAATTGTTAGGGAGGAATCAGTGCCCATTCTCATCTAACACAATGAACCACAGTGTAAATACACCCACTGTAGGAAACACGTCTACGCATGTGTGATTACAAGAACTGTACATCCAAAGCCCAGTCTCTCAAGCCAGCTGCATGGAAACTGAGAGACCAAAGGAAAAATGAACAGTATTCCTATTCTACTGACCTCAATGCAATGACTGCAGCTATCCCAAATTATAATTGTGTTGTACAGCAATTTGAGCCATCTTGTCCGAGGCAGGGCAGTCACCAGGTTAACTGTCCTATCTTAAATTCAAAAGACGTAAAGGTGCTAACTGTAAGGACGTGACAGCCAGCCCTCACCTGATGGCACTGTGTTTTTTCCTGCCCAGAAATGAACTACTCTATTCCAGCCGTTAGAGTGCTCAGACCTGAGTAATAATTTACATAGGTCCCCTGTGATGACTAAAGAAACTTAATATGGAACCAGGCATCTCTTAAGGGCTATTGGCCTTTTGCTCTTGAACGCCTGGAAGATCCTAGTGGCCTGCAGGTGAGATAGACTAGGATAATGGGCTGTGAGGTGTTAACAGCTGCCTTTGCTTCTGTAAACCTTATTGCTATGGAAAGGGGGATGAAATGGTCTTTTATTACTATATATAGAGAAGAAAATGACAACTGAGGGAAGCAAAAACAATTTTCTTGCCCAGCTGTGAATTCTATGGCTGTTTGTAATGCATACCTTTCTGATATGTGCCCTGACCCACACCCCCTTAACCAGCACTTCTAGCATAGTATAAGGCAGCAGTCCTTCTGCTAGGCAGAAGAGCTGGCCCTGACCCTCACCAGCTGCAGCACTCAGACCAGCAAGCCCTGCACCTCGCCTGGGCAGCACAGTAGAGCTGACCCCATTGGTGGGGGTGGGGGTGAATAGGCCTGAAGGCATGGGAGTGATCTGTTACACTATGGTGTGGATGAGGGAATGATGACACCCTTACCCCCAGGAGCCTTGCCCCTAGCTACCTACTGCAGGCAGGAAAGCTGGCCATGGGGTCACAAGAGTGGGAGAGCTGATCCCGCCCCTCACTGGCTGCAGCACTGGGGAGAGCAGGCCCTGGACCCTGTCCAGGTAGCACAGTAAAGCTGACCCTGTTGCCAGGGGCACGGATGAGCTGTCCTATGGGTGTGAGTGCAGGAGATCTCACCCTGCTCCCACTCATCTGCCATGTGGTAACATGAGGGAGGGAAAGATGCCCTCCCCATCCTACCCCCATCCCTTGCTACCTGTGGCAGGCAAGAGAGCAGGCCCCAGGGTCACAAGAGTAGGAGAGCTAGCCCTGCCCCTCATCAACCGCAGCACATAGGAGAGCAGGCTCTGCACCTTGTCTGAGCAGCACACTAGAGCTGACCCTGTTGGCAGGCACAGATAAGCTGGCCCTGAGGGAATGATAGTGGGAGAGATGGCCCCACCCTCCCATCTGCCATGTGGTGGCATGAGCGGGGGAAAGATGACCCCCACCACGCCTTACCTACTGTGGGACAATGGTCTTATACCCTGTAAAGATTTGTCACTTGTATTAGTTTAATAAAATATTGATTGGCTAGTAGCCAGGCAGGAAGTATAGCCAGCGTGACCAGAACAGGAGAATTTTGGGAAGAGGAAAGGGTCAGTCTGCAGTTGTCACACAAACACAGAGGAAGCAAGATGAGAATGCCTCACTGATAAAAGGTACCAAGCCTTGTGGCTATCACAGACAAGAATTATGGACTAAGATATAAGAGTTAGTTAATAAGAAGCCTGAGCTAATAGGCCAACCACCTTATAATTGATGTAAGCCTCTATGTGTTTCTTTGGGACCCGGCTGTGAGACTGGGTGAGACAGAAACTTCTGTCAACACCTGCTACATATGGAAGGCAGGAGAACTGGCCTCAGGAGCAGGAGAGCTGGCCCTGGCCCTCACCAGCAGCAGCACTAGGGAGATGGGTCCTGTACCTCACCTGGGCAACTCAGCTGACCCTGGTGGCATGGGTGTGGGTGAGCACCCAGATGGCATGAGAGCAGGAGAACAGGCCCCACCCCTTGTTGCCTGCTGCATTAGGTGAGCTAGCAGGGGCAGTGCTGGAGAGTTAACCCCGAAAGAGAACTGGAAGGCTGACCAACCCAGTTTCCACCCAGGGCCAGAACCAGGGCTAACAGTTGGCCCCACCCAGCATCCACCCCATCTATGAACTGCTGGAGCACATGAAGGGGCTGATCCTGCAGACTCAAAGCTGCAGGATCTCAGTGACACAGGGCAGCAACGGGATATCCAAGAAAAGTGAGGGCCTAGTATTGATAGTGTAGCAGAAGCCAGAGTCCTTGAACCAGGCCAATGACTCACTGTAACGAACACTTGCAAGTAAAGATGTATGGACTAAAGGGTACACTGTGTGGCTCACTCTGTCACATCACAGCTTCCGTGGTGAGATATTTTCTTTTAAATTTTATTTTACTGGGGAGGTGCTACAAGGGCAGAGGGCAGATACAAAGGGACAGGGAGATGAATGCGATAGAAATGCATGATGTGAAATCCACAAAGAATAAATAAAAAGATTTTTAAAAAGAATAAATTCATTTACTCTAAATTTGAATTAAGTCTAAGTCTCTGATTTCTCCAGTGGATTTGAACACCACAACACTAACATAATATCAAGTGAACAGAGGGTACCAAGACTTATAGTACCTGGCCTACTCATATCAGTACATGGTGTTGATTCTGCCAAAAACTGGACTCTAAACTCTACTCCTTGATTGTGAAAATAACAAGGCACACACTGGAAAGGAACTGCGCTCTTGAATCTTGAAGAATATTTATAAAGGTGAATACAGTGAACAAACAAAATCAGTGGTAGAAAAACAATACAAAAACGTGCTTCCTTGTTGCCCCAGGCAAATCTGTTGCTTAAACAGTAACAACAGAATCTAATCAGTAAACTTCCCAGCTGCCAAAATTATAAGAGCAACTTGCCTATTTAAAAATGTCACATTTCACATCTGATACAAATATTTGCCTTCTGCTTACATTCCTGAAGTGCAATACAAATTAGGCCACACACTGAAATTCACCTTGGCACAAAGTATTTAATTTCTTTCTTCCTTTCAAGTGACCCAGATTGTACATTATGAAAATTGGGAAACCCTGGTGGCCTTTTGGTGATTAGAATAGATCACTGCAGACTGAACCGACTGTCAGCCATCAATTCACACATCATTTCACACAAGAGACAGTCTTAACTACTTCATTCAAGTCCACTGAGACTTGGCTCAGCCTCAGTAACTGTTTATACACAAATGAAAGACCTCCTGCTATCTAGTTTCTGGAAACATGATACTAGTAAGATCTTTTTATTCATTTTTTTAAAAGAAAGTAATAAACCTGGTAACTGAATAGCATACTTGAAAAATGTTTTTAAAAAAGCAATGTCACAAAAATTAGTAAAAGTTGATGTAAAAAATATTAAATTTGCTAGCCACGTTGGTTTATTAGCTTATCATCTCTCCCTGATATACTTGCCTGGTGTTCAGCACTGTTAAACAAATAACTATTAGCATTACTAATACACTTTCTAGGTTCTTGTAAGCAATCCTGATCATCTTCCTGTAAAGAAAGATGTTGGGGATGGGACAATGTGACTCCCTAATTAACAGCTGTTATCCCATGTTACACTGGCAGCCTTTACCATTTGACTTGAACACAGTCAGGCGGACTGCACTGATGCTTATACGGACTGTTCCCAACTCTCTACAGACACCTTGAGAAAAATTCACAATAGCCACACAATGAGCAGCTCCTGAAGTACATTCGCTCTCCAGCAAAACATTGTCAGTCTCACTGGAAGAGCCCTAGAGAGCTTTAAAGCCTGGAGGGGCAAGGCTCTTGGATACCCTCAGCCCTAGAGATACAAAACTGGCCCTGCGTGGGCCTACACTTATAAAACTAAGAGTCCTGGTACCCTAGGCCTATACAAGAATAGATGAACCAACAAGTGGAGCAAAGGGATCCACTCATCAGAGCCAGCAGGAGAGTTACAATTCTAGAGGGTGCTACATGCTGCTGCTCCCTCCTGTCTGTGACTGCAGCCCACTGCTATCAAATGCTAAAGGATATAAAAATCTGTCGAATACCATCACTCATAGAGATTCTCCTCAGCTATCCACAGTTTCTATTGGGAAGAGCAAAGCAATACCAAGCCACACACCTGGTGACAAGTACAGGCCTCACTGCGAGAAGGAAGTGAGAAACTGCGCCACAATAATGCCCAACACAGGCACTCTCCTGCCCACCTATAACACTGATTTTATCTTGTAAATGCTTTGTATAGACAAGAACCAGGAGTCTCAAAGTGTCAAGCTCAAACAATAGCAGAATAACTAAAAATGCAGTTCATTTCTCTGATGACTAAGGATGTTGAACATTTCCTTAAGTGTCTTTCAGCCATTTTAGATTCCTCTGTTGAGAATTCTCTGTTTAGGTCTGTACTCCATTTTTTTATTGGATTATGTGTTCTTTTGATGACCAATTTCTTGAGTGCTTTGTATATTTTGGAGATCAGACCTCTGTCTGATGTGGGATTAGTGAAGATCTTTTCCCATTCTGTAGGCTGGTGTTTTATCTTGTTGACCGTGTCCTTTGCTTTACAGAAGCTTTTCAGTTTCAGGAGGTCCTATTTATTAATTGTTCCTCTCAGTGTCTGTGCTGCTGGGGTTATATTTAGGAAGTGGTCCCTTGTGCCAGTGCATTCAAGTGTACTTCCCTCTTTCTCTTGTCTTTTTCTACTTCCCATGTAGATTAGATCCATGTATGTCTCTCTTAGGGTCCTCTTTGTTGTCTAGGTTCTCTGGGATTGTGATTTGTAGGCTAGTTTTCTTGGCTTTATGTATAAAAGCCACTTATGAGTGAGTACATATGCTATTTGTCTTTGTGGGTCTAGGTTACCTCACTCAATATGATGTTTTCTAGCTCCATCCATTTGCCTCCAAATCTCAAGATGTCATTATTTTTTTCCTGCTATGTAGTACTCGGTTATGTAAATGCACCACATTTTCCTTATCCATTCTTCGGTCGAGGGGCATTTAAGTTGTTTCCAGGTTCTGGCTATGACAAACAATGCTGCTATGAACATAGTTGAGCACCTGTCCTTGTGACACAATTATTTAACAGTTTAATTTTTTCCAAATTTGGGGAGATAGAAAGGAACAGCTCTATTTCACTTTGACCAAAGGTTTTTATAAGTTTCAAAGGGCTTTAAAAAAAATAAAATAAATAAAAAATAAAGGGCTTTAAAAACTGACTGAGTAAAAGTCTTTGCTTTTCAAAAAGAAATTTCACAACTTCAGTTTTTCTTACATCAAGGGAGGTAAGGTAAGGATTGCCAAAAATAACAAAGCAACATAAATCACTCTAAGTTTCTAGAAAGCAATTACACAGTATGAAAAAGAGAGAGAGCACATACCCGTGTTCATCTGGGGCTCACTCTCTTCCTCCATGTCCAAATCTTCTAAGTCCAAGAAGTTGTCTACCTGCAAGAAGATTGAGATTATCTTGCATATATTAGCCACAAAGGAAGGAGATGCAGTCAGGGGTCCGTGCACGCAGCTGAAGACGAGACCTGCTCTGCGGCCTCTCAAGGCCCAGTTAGAAGCCCTTGTACGCATGTGCTTTCCCTTCTGTACAAGCACAACATTTGCAAGCCCCAGGTTTTAAAACGCCACAGCCTGCTTTCTACAGAGAAAGAGAAAACAGGCTGGGGTTTCTTGTGAGTGACTCTGTTCCAAACTTTCTTCCCCAAAATTTTAACACCACTATCAGAGGAGACAGCAGGCCCCAGGTTTGTGTGTTACTGCTTCTGAAGAAACCAGTGATGGAGGTGGTGGGCCACCGCCCTTCTACACAGCATGCTCACTGATAGCACTCTGGAGACCAGACACAGGAAGCTAAGGAGAGCAGGAAGGAAAAGTCCATTCAAAACAAAATCATGCTGCCGGGGAAATCACAGGAGAGGTGAGCAGGGCAAAATATCAACTGTTCTCTCTTTCAGCCAAATAAAACTGAGAATTACTTCAAAGGTAAAAAGCACAGCATATGACCTTCCCAGACCCAATAGCTGCATTTCAATGAAGAACTATTCCACATGGAACACCGCTTCCCACTGCACAGTGACAATGAGGCATTTCAGGGGACTATAAAGTGTGTAAATAAGAAAATGTTGGCACATGGCATGGAAAAAAGACACAGTTTTATGCTCATAACCTAAACATAAACATAAAAAATACCTTAAAGTTACAAACTGAGATTCCTTGACTGCATTCAAGGCAAGCTGTGTCTTTCTGTCCTGAGTTGATTATGGACCATGCTGACTCCACAGAAAGCGAAAACAGTAGCTTCCATGCCTCTAACCTGGTAACAACAACTATTACTCAGCGGGCAAATGCAAAAGCAAAATTCACCTTCCATGTGACAGTTTCAATACTAAAATTTGAGAATCAGTTACATTATAGCATCTTTCTTCTTAATGAGTATGCTAAAATTCCCTTCCCATTTGTTAAACCTTAAGGAAAAAAGATCCAAAACCCAGTCAAGCACAAACAGTTTAAGATGTTCCAACACCAATTTAAGAGAGAGAGAAAGAGAGAGAAAAAAAAAACCTTTCAAGACTATAATCTGGTGAATCTCCAGTTTTGTGCAAAGAAAAGCAAGAGTCTAACGTTTGTCTATTGGTTTGTACGGTAGTTTGAATAAGAGCTGTCTCCCATAGGCTCTAGTAATTGAATACTTGATGTCAGTTGTTGATGCTGCTTGATAGGTTTAGGAGGCAAAGCGTTGCTGGAAGAAGTCTGTCACTGGAGGTGGGCTTTGTGACTAAAAAGCCTTGCCTGCTTCTAGTTCATTCTCTCTTCTCCCAGCTTGTGGTTGAAGATGTGATTTCTTGGCTTCCTGCTGCCTGCTGCTTGTTATTGTGCCTCCCCGCCATGACAGACTTTTATCTATATACTCTTTCTTTCAAAGTTGCCATGGTCATGGGGATTCATCACAGAAATAGGCAAGTTGCTAATACAGTTCATTTGTTTATGTGTGGTCATCCCAAGGCAGATAACTGAATCTGGCCTTACCTTGACCTTTCCAGCCTGGGTCATGTCACCTTGAAGGGAGCTGCCAACTTGCTGGCCTTCATCAATCACTATCTGAAAGCACAGTAAGGACACACAGTCAGGAAATAATAGTTTCTATTCCTAGCATTATCTGAAAGATTCTCTAGGATTCTCTAAGCTACAGCAATGGTTTCAGCAAGTCTAAATGTAATTCTGGTACCCTAGGCTCATCCAACATCTAGCAGGTGAGCACAAGCTGAACTCCAGTTTGTGCACAAAAGAGACCGCTGCTCCACCTCCGAAGTCCTCCCCGCAATGAACTTCCATACACAAATCAGAGACTGCTGCTACAATGTTGTCAAGCTACAAGAGGACAGGGCAATATGAAAATTCTAGGCCTCCCTATATTTAATATGATCTCAATCATCACCAGTAGAATGTGAATCATTTATGGAAAGCAACTCATACCTCATAGGCGTCACTAGAAGCAAGCTCTAAGAAAACGAATTATAAACCTCTGTTCTATATTTCTATCATGGAGACTTCCCTTATAAAACTAAAATCTAGTATAATTCTGTCCATAATATCACACAGAAAACACTGCAAACAGAAAAAAGAAATTCAAATGACTTAAAAAATTAATCAAAACTCAACATCTTGGAAAGAGAACACTAAGAATTATCATTCCTTGCTAATTAATCATGATAGCCAAAGAGATGAATACTGTTGGTGACATCTTGATGATTAGAAAACACCATCTAATATCTACAAGCCAAATCTTAGAAAAAGCAAGATAATGGCTTCTACTTTAAGTCTAAATGTGATAAGTTTAGAACAGGAAAAAGTAAGTCTAGTTTATAGAAAGAAGTAGAAAAGGGAACTCTCTTGTTAAAAACAAAATATATAATTTTATAAAGCATTTACACATGGCAGATCCCTAAGAAGTTTTTACCAAAAACTAAGGATTATCAGACACTGGCATGTAATGACTTAATTCTCAACCAAATGCTGTTACAATGGCTTCTTTTCCTAGAAAAAATACCCTCTTCTTCAAGTTGTTTCTATAAGCATAAGATAGAATTACCTGGTCATCTTCTGAGCATTCAGATGAAGTATGAGGAATGACAGCTGTATTTCTAAAATGATGACCATGTGATTCCTTTTTATGGGTCAATTTTTTAGTAGTAAATATATTTTCTGACAAATCAGTTCCACGTGCTCCCCTTCTGGCCACATTATTCTCTGAAATGTAAGTTATGAATTATTAAAAACAGCCACTGTAGTCAGATTTTTCTTTTGTGTTTACTAAAAATCTTTTGTCCACCTCCTCCTCAAAAAAGAATACTTCTCAAAGAACTATGTAAGTAGAAGTTTCTTATAGCCATATAGCCATAACTAACTACTCTTAAATACAGATAATACTCCTTCAACATCTAATGAATATTGTCTACTATATACCCAGCACTATATCTTACCATTATTAAAAAAGTTCAAGGAAGCACAGTTTCCTCAAGATTGTGAGACATTATTTACCTCATTTTCCCTCAGATTTGGATTTTTTCCTCATATAAAAGCAATGTATGTATATTTTTAAAAAAAATTATGAGAAAGAGAGCAAAATATGAAACTCATCCCTTTAATTCTACACAGCAGAGTAACTAAATAAAATGTTTTGAAGCTTATCTGTTCATCTCTTATGTATCCATGTACTTCTAAAACTCAAAATAGAACGTATAAATACTATGGTTTGCCAGTAGTTTTGTTATGTTATTGAATATTATTCTACATAATTTTAAGTTATAGAGAACTCCATTATCTAAATGTAAGATAGTTTACTTAATCAATGTCCATTCTTCTTTTATTATTAATTTTTTTCTAGCCCAATAACAGTTTCCCCTCCCCCCAGTCCTTCTCCCCAATCCTCCTTCTCTCCCTACCACCTCCTCCTTTCTCTTCAGAAAGGGCACGTCTTCCACCAGATATCAACCAAACATGACATATCAAGATGCAATAAGACTAGGCACCTCCTCTCCTATTAAGGCTGGAGAAGGCAGCTCAGTAGGAGAAAGAGGTCCCAAAAGCAGGCAACAGAGTCAGAAGCAGCCCTTGCTCCCACTGTTAAGAGTCTCACATGAAGACAGAGCTACACAATTGTAACGTATGTGCAGAGGGCTTAGGTCAGGTCTATGCAGGCTCCCTGCTTGTCAGTCAGTCTCTGTGAGCTCCTGTGAGCCTGGGTCAGTTGATTCTGTGGGTTTTCTTTTGGTGCCCTTGACCCCCCTGGCTTCCACAATCCTTCCTCCCCCATTTCCACAGGATTCCCTGAGCTCCCCTAATATTTGGTGATGGGTCTTTGCATCTGTTCCCATCAGCTGCTAGGTGAAGCTTCTCTGATGACAACTGAGCTAGGCACCAATCTATAAGAACAATGTTAAAAAAAAAAAGAATAGCAGAATATCATTAGGAATGATTTCATTGATTTTTTTTCACTAGACATGTTTGGGTCTATCCTCGGACTCTGAGCTGTCTAGCCTCTGGGTTCTAGCCCTCGAGACAGTGCCAGGAGTGGACTCCCACTCATGGTATGGGTCTTAAGCTGGACCAGTCTCAATGTCCATTTTTAACTATTTATAATTATAAGCAATACCTCTTGCTAGGTGGTGGTGGTGCATGCCTTTAATCCCAGCACTCAGGAGGCAGAGGCAATCAGATCTCTGAATTGGACGCCAGCCTACAAATGAGTCTACAGAATTAGTTCCAGGACAGCCAGAACTACATAGAGAAACCCTGTCTTGAAAAAACAAATTATACACACACACACACACACACACACACACACACACACACACACACACACACACACACAATATCCGTGTTACGTTCATGTACTGCACAGTTCTGGCTTTTCCCTAGGATAAGAAAAGAACTCAGGATTAATTCAAAATTCAGAGACTATGAAAATTCTATTGTGACACCATCAACAGAAATGTGGGAGAACAAAATAGAATAATTCAGGTAAGAAATTATAAATCTAGATCTTGCATGTTTCATTTGTGGTATTATGGAAGAAATGACCCAAACACAGCTGCATATGTAGGCTGAAGTGTGAAAGGAATATCACAATCAGAGGTGACTACCTGACTGACTGTCATCTACACTGAGGCAATAGCTTAAGACAAAAAGAAATATTTTAATATTAACATGATGTCTAATATTGACTGTCAACTTCAAGGCTCCAGGATCACTAGGAGACAAGTTTCCAGGCACACCTGTGAGGCATTATCAAGGTTAGCTTAAATGAAGTGGGAAGACTCAACCCTCAACTCAAGAAGCAGCTGTCCGTGAACTGGGGTCCTGGACAGAATAAAAAGGACAAAGCATACTGAATACTGGTACTCATGTTTCTCTGCTTCCTGGCTAAGAAACAGTGTGACCAGCCACCTCAAACTCCAACCACCATGCCTTCCCTGCAATGACAGCCTTGGCCCACAGATTGTGCCAAAGCAAACCTTCCTTCTTTCCTGAAGTTACTTTATCAAGGAATTTTGTAATGCAAAGCAATGGGACAATTAACTAAATACAATTAGAAATACTGAAATTAGTAAGGGTTTAAAGTCACTGAGTATTGAATGTTCTTTTCTGAGCATTTTATGAATCATTTCATTTTAATCTTCTAAAATCCCTAAAAGGCAGTCCTGTTTCTATTCCCAGTTTATAGAAGATAGCAACTCAGGACACTAGAAATTAAATAATTTAATTTATTAATTTAATTAATTAATTAATTGTGTTCAAGGTAATGTAGCTGATAGGTAACAGCTGGGATCTGAATCCAAGTCTTCTGACTCTAAAACCTACCCTGGCTACTGCTTTGCTACCGTGAGCAAAACAGTAAAATAACAAAGGGAGGGGTCCTTACTGAATAAAACAAGAAAGAAGTATAATAAGGAGAAGGGAGAGAAAATTTT
>PVIU01018853.1:0-37970 GCA_004026605.1 Ondatra zibethicus
AAACAATGACACCAGGACCTATCTCTTCTGCATGTATTAACTTTTTGAGAACCGAGTCTTTTTGAATGCACTCCTTCCTAGGCCAGGAGGGATGGGGGTGGGCCTTGGACTTCCAACAGGGCAGGGCACCATGCCCTCTTTCAAGGAAGAAGGGGGAGGGAGGAGGGGTGGGGGGTAGTGGGAGGGGACCGGGAGAAGTCGAAGAAAGGAAAAAAAATTTTTTTTATTATCTTTAATTATGTTCTTGAATGGAAAAAATAAAACAAAACAATGTATGGAAAAAAAATATTAGGACTACAATCATAACAAACAATATTAAGTAAGAACACATGCTATATGTTTTAATAAACATTCTATTCTAAATATTCCAAGTCTTGCATTGAAAATGGCTTGGCTAAATCATAAGAGGAAGGTAAATATATCTCTAATCTTCAACACCATTGAACACATGAGAAGGGAGATAATATTACTTGAGTAGACAGGAAGTGCAATCAAGCAGCTTCCAAAGTGTGCAGTATATGACAGAGACAACTGGCTACCTGAGCAATCACTTCAAGTCTCATTTGCAATGTTGAAGCAACCAACTTTGGCTAAGGCCAAGAGTAACTGATAGACAATATTCAGAGCCAACTTACCCTGGTGTAGGAGATTCAACTGTGCCCATATTCCCAAATATTGTTTATAACTGTTTGTTTACATTTAAAGGGGGATATGATATAGATATGAATAATTTGCATTGGTATGGATCTTGCTTTATTGATACGAATTTAAGGTCAATTTTTATATGTATATGTATTTCTGATCTTGATTAAGGTATTGTGATTGTGTAGTTTAAAATTTAATGTATTTAAAAATGTAATGTATTATTAAGATATAGAGGTTTTAAGAGTCATCTTTAATAGTCAAGCTTATAGTTATGTTAGTTAGATTTTCTAGATGTATAGAGATACATTTCATTTAGATAGGTAGTCTCCAATTCTTTCAGAGTCCTTCAGAATATGGCATTTAAATGTTTTAATAACCTAGGACTTTTCATCACAATGAGACAGACGCATCTGTTCCTGGCAGCACCAAGCTACTTTGAGAGAAAGATGGGCATCGAAGAGGCTCCTTAGCCATTTGGGCAAGAAACTGCTCTTGCCTGGACTGCTTCACTGGACATGCAGTACCCAAAGAGATGACTGCTGAACTTGCCTAAAGGTGAGATGATCCTTCGGGGTACCTGCTTCATGAAAGAGTCTGAGAGACATTATGCAGGACACAGAAGAAAGTGACTGAACTGTCTTTGAAATTTCCAGCTTCATGGAAAAGTCTGTTGGAAACTATGGGCCTGTAGGCTGAAGATGGATGCCCCAACACTACAGCAAAACTTTGGGTGGTGACTGTCCAGGCAACGAGATGTCTGTCAATTCTAGAGTTTTGGAAGTTGATTACAATGCACTTCATGTTTACTTAGGTAATTATATCTTTCTGGAGTCTTTGATGGAGTTGAAGAATAGATAGTTATTATTATTATAGTTTTTTTAAACAGAAAAGGGGAAATGGTATAGGAGGTTCTTCTGTTCATGTGTTGCTTTCATTGGTTAATGAATAAAGAAACTGCTTTGGGCCTGATAGGGAAGAACTTAGGTAGGCAGAGAAGACAGAACTGGATGCTGGGAAGAAGGGCAGACTGGGAGATGCCATGGTTCTTCTGCCTGAGACAGACACTGGTTAGAATCTTGCCAGTAAGCCACAGTCACATGGCAATACACAGATTAAAAGAAATTAAAGGTTAAATTAAGATGTAAGAATTAGCCATTTAGAAGTTAGAGCTAATGATCAAGCATTGTTTTAATTAGTATAGTTTCTGTGTGGTTATTTTGGGGGCTAAGCTAGCTGGGTAGCAGGGATAAACAAGGGGCCCCGCTCCTTGTAACATTACCCTGTCTTGGCAAGGTTTGGCAGTCTTTATCCTTGTGCTCTGCTTATCCAGTTCAAACACCATGTACTTTGTCAGTGTTCGCAGCATGGGCAGTTCCTTGACCAAAGGTCAATTGTGCAAATAGGAAAACAAATTCTGAGTGGAGTGTCTTTGGTGTTGAACATTCTCTTGGAAATAGCTTGGTGCTGTCAGGAGCAACTGTGTCTCACGTCAACAGAACCCTAAGTTATTTAAGTGCCGTGTTCTACAGATCCTTAAAGTGGTTGAAGATTACCTATCTATACTGAGTACACTCTCTATGTATATAAAGAACCAGATTAGTTTAACTATAAGATTAGATGACAAATATGGATGACTATTGACCTATAATACTTAATACCTATATAACTTAAAGACTAAGACTTCATATCAGAATATTAAACACTCTGTAAACAACTGCGCAGTAAATGAGGGAAATGACTTCAAAATGTAAACAATGTATAAGTATCTTGATTAGAGGTAGGAGTATATAATGCAACATGATAAATATATTCTAAAATTGTATCAATGTACAAAATGTCTTAAACAGGGGTAGAAACATGCATGCATAAAAGTTCACAAAATAACTTTGTATAGGTGTAAAAATATTGTAAACAGAAATAACAAATATAATTTGAACTTGTATCAGTATACAAGAAAATATACCAATGTAAATTTTTCATAAATAATAGCTCACAAGTATTTACTCTATTACTCACTATTATTATTATTATTAGTGTGACTAAGTTCATACTAAATTACCTGTTATCCCATTCTATTTTTTCTCTTTTTTAAAATCTCTGGGCCTACATAGTTTTGACCCCAACCCTCTACCCTATACAAATAACAATAAACCCCTAAATGGTGTCCCCCAACCCTGAGGACAAACTTTGTTGGGAGGGAATGTTGTCTTCTAGAATTGCTTCCAGCTGTCATGGGGGCAATGTTCTTTTTATGGGATCCTGTAAAAGTAAAGTGATGGTTAAGTTTCAAGATTTCTGTCTAGTATAATTGCAAATGATTTCTGAGTAGTTGATTAGTCAATTGGGCTTTTCCAAAGTTCTTATTTGGAGTTCTGGCCATAACATTGTGAGAAGGTGCATCATTTCAGCAACTGGTACCCCAAAACTGGTCTTATAATAGTGCTATCTGCAGCATGATGTCATCTCAACCAGGTGGAGTTGTTGTGGGGCTCCACCTTCTTCCTGGAAACTTCAAAGATTACTGTAGAAGAAGAATCTCTAGGGAAATCTACTGTTCATAGTGGGAAACTTAAACATTATTCACATAGACATATATTCAGTGAAAAATACAATACAGACAAAATAGGTATGGAGAAAGTAAAATTTTCCTAAATACTCGCTTCTTTCTGTCCCATACTAGATGGCTACTGATATGAGACAGAAACTCTGAAGTTTGCATTAAACAACATGCTTGGATTTCAAGAAGGATAGCCATTGTCCAAATCCAAGGACGGCTCTCTATATTTATAAACATATATTTAGGTGTATATATTTTGATCACCTGTCCTCATAAGTCATATTCCATTTTTCTCGTTGATCCTTTCTGGTTAGTTATTTTCTCCTCTTTTAGCATTTAAATATCCAGGATCTCTTGACTTATTGAAGATGTGTATTTTCCTGTAAAGACAAGAACTGAACTCTGCCCCAACACTGTATGATTTCCTTACTACCTGTATGGTTGTCACCTTTGCGCATGAGCTGTCATTTCTCTTTCTCAAGAGGTTTCTCCTTTTCAAAGCAAATCTTTACTAATTTTGATGGTATCCATAGTTTTTCTTCTCCTGAGGAAACAAGAGCAAAAACCCTTCCCCAATGCAGCACATCTCTTATTTTCCATTGTGAGATCAACACATCCTTGAAATACACTAGCCAATTTAACTCAGAATTTTTTCTATTATCCTTCTGTCTATGTGTTGCTTTAATTGGTTAATGAATAAAGAAATTGTCTTGGTTTGTGATAGGGCAAAAGAACAGAACTCGGTGGGGAAAACTAAAGTGAATGGTGGGAGAAAGGAGGCAGGGTCAGAGAGAAGCCATGTAGCCCTGCAGGAGCTGGACAAAACTTTACCAGTAAGCCACAGCTATGTGACAATACACAAATTAATAGAAATGGGTTAAATTAATATGTAACAGTTAGCCAATAAGAAACTAGAGCTAATAGGCCAAGCAAGTATTTAATTAATACAGTTTCTGTGTGATTATTTCAGGGCTAAGCAGGTGGGACAAACAAGCAGCCTCCTCCCACATCTGTCTGTCTATTTCTCTCTCTCTCTCTCTCTTTCTCTCTGTCTATTTCTGCCTTTCTCTCTCTCTCTCTCTCTCTCTCTCTCTCTCTCACACACACACACACACACACACACACAGAGTCAAAACTTAGATCTAAGTTTTCAGAATTGTCATCAAACACTTAGCTCACCAAAATTCTAAGAAATGATAATTAAACAACTAGCAACAAAGAGAAACAATCTTTTCTTTATATATAATCCTTTTTATATATACTATTATGAAGAAATCGATGCTTTAATCCTAGATAGGAACATTAACTGTTTGAATCTTTCTACTTATATTCTTTTGGAAGTCAACCTTATAAATTAAGAACTTTGTAAATATTCAAACTCTAAAGTGGAAATACTTACAGGTTTCAAAGAAATCAGCAAATGTATTTTTGAAAATATTAAAAACATGGTTTGAAACAAAATTAAGGAGTAGGGAGATTTTTACATTGTGGCATTAAGGATAGAAAACACTGAGAAGTAAAATCCTGTTATGAAGAATGAAGCTTTATTCTAAACATGTAGAAAATGGAAGCAGTTATTACCTATAGGGGCTACAGACATTACTAGTCTCTTAAGAGCATTGCCAATTTGAAAATGTGCTATAGTAGATGCAAATCAAACAAATAATTAGGGTTGTCTTCAACTCCAAAGTGTGTGTGTGTGTGTGTGTGTGTGTGTGTTTATACATTGTATTCTTTGGGATAATTCCTTTATTTGTAATCTTATATATAGTTCCATATTAATGAGAGTTCCAAGTAGATAATTAAAACTTGAAGCATTCAATAAACTGCAAGTTTATTCTTTGGTGCTGTTACAGCAGAATGAACAATGCACCACAACTTGCTGTCTGTGGAAACCATATCTTACATATCAACCTTTTGTGGACAGCCTTACCGTTCATTCATGTTGCAGCTTGTATTGGTATTTTATTACCTTATGCTGCAGTGCTGTAAATGACCTTGTTTATGTTCTAGCCAGTTGATGGAGCTCTCCAGTGTTTCCACTGTAAGACAATTATGAATAATGTTTATATCGATACTTCTGTACCTGGCTTTGTGGCCTGTTATTTTTTTAATCTAATTTTGTAGATTATTAAGAATGGAATTTCTGGATCATGCAGTAAGAACCCATTATAATTACATAGGATATTGCCATACTGATATCATAGTCATAGCTTAGTGTAGTTTTGTTTACACTTCTCCAATGACCAACAGTGATGGGTTACTTTTCATTTGCATATTAGCCATCCATGCATCTTCTTTGGTGAAATATCTCATCAAAACCATTTGTTCATTTAAAAGTTAGATTGTCATTCTTCAGTTGTGCTAATTTTTATTAATTTTTGATATAAATGCTTGATTAAATAGGTACTTGTGGATATTTCTTTCATTCTTTAATATGACTTTTCACTTTTATAATGGAATTGTCTGAACTACATTTTCTTCCATGTTTAGGTTCTAATCTTTTTCTAATATGTAAGTATTAAATGTTGTAAAGTTATCTCTAAGCATTGATTTACCTAAAGTGAATTTATTATTTATTTTTAAAAACTCTTTATTTTCACATTATTTATATTATGGTGCAAATTTCATGATTGCATTTTCACACATATAAACAATATACTTCAGTTATATTCACCCTTTACTTTCTTACCTATCCTTGCCATCCTTTCTTTTTGCTTTCATGTCATTTTAAAATTAATTTTTGTTTTAATTTACTTATTTGCTTGTTTGGTTTGTGTGTGTGTGTGTGTGTGTGTGTGTGTGTGTGTGTGTGTGAATATCATGTGAGTGCAGGTGCACACAGGCAAGAAAGAGGTGTCAGATTCTGTAGAAAAGAAACTGCAAGTTCTTGTGAACTGCCTAAAGTAGGGTACTGAGAACTGAATCTGGGTCCTCTGCAAAAACAGCATGTGTAGCACAATCATAATTAGTCTCATTAAATAAAAACCTGGAGTCAGATATTAGGGGGTGTAAACTGAAAGATCGGAGAAGCTGAGCAGCCAACTGCTAGAGTTCTTATCTCTCTGATCACTCAGACCGAATAGACAGGATCCTGTCTTTATGAATCCTCAGACTGAATGTCCAGACTGAATGCCTTGGAGTTCCTGTCTCCTTCCGCCTTCTATTCCTCTCTCTGCCCAGCCATATCACTACTGTCTCTAACTGCCTAGTGCTGGGATTAAAAGCCTGGGGTCACAAGTGCTCTGATCAAAGGTATGAGCTCTTCTCTTTCAGACTGATTCAATCTCATGTAGGCCAGGATGCCCTTGAACTCACAGAGATCTGTCTGCCTCTGTCTCCCCAGTGCTGGGATTAAAGATGTGTACCACCACTACCTGGCCTATATGGCTAAGTAGCATGGCTACCTCTGCACCCTGATCTTCAGGCAAGCTTTATTTGTTATAGAGCAAACAAAATATCACCACAGCATGTGTTCTTAAGTGCTGAGCTGTTGCTCCAGACTCCCTAAGTCAATAAGGTTTGATATATTACTTTTGTGTATTCAGTAGGAAAAATAATTTTCTTTGCAATTTCCTTTTTGAATCAAGAGTTATTTTGAACTATGTTGCTTAATTCTCAAGTGTTTATTGATTTTCCAGGTTTCTTTCTTTTATTTAAGATTTAGTTCTTTTGCTGTTGGAGAACATACTTTGTATGCCAATCTTTTAAATTAATGGAGACTTGTATGGCTTAACCAATTTTTTCCTAAAGATAATTCCTAGTGTGCTTTGAGGAACTCATGCCAAGGATGAGTTAGTTGATAGTTATGCCCATTTTCTATAGATATGTATTTTCTCAGTTTTTTCTTCAGATGTTTTAGATGTTACTGAAGATGGTGTATTAATACTATTTTTAAAAAAATTTTAAAAATTCGTGTTCATTATGGTTAACCATCTTTTATTAGGTGAAAATATGGTTATTATATTTTTCTGATGTAATGATTCATATCATAATTAAAGGCTTTTTAAAAAATCATATTTTGATATAAATTCTGTATTATCTCACTATGGCTTTTCTTCTTTCTATTACTATTTCATGATAATTTCCTTTCATTATTCCTTTTAGGTGTGTTTCGAATCTAAGGCATTTATCTTGTAGACATTATGTAATTGTATGTTGCTCTTGTGTTTTCTTTTTCTTTTTGTGTGGTTCTGGGGATCAAACCCAAGGACTTATGTACGCACGTTAACTGAGCACTTTACCATCAAGCTACAGTCCGAGCCTCTGTGTTCCTTTTGTGCTGGGCTCTCCTCTTTCTTTCTTTCTTTCTTTCTTTCTTTCTTTCTTTCTTTCTTTCTTTCTTTCTTTCTTTCTTTCTTTCTTTCTTTCTTTCTCCTTCCTTCCTTCCTTCCTTCCTCCCTCCTTCTCTCCCTCCCTCTCTCTGTCTCTCTCTCTGTCTCTCTCTCTCTCTCTCTCTCTCTCTCACACACACACACACACACACAAACATTTGTCAAGTTGTTAAGACAGGTGTTCTCTGTGTAGTCATGGATGTCTTGGAACTTGCTCTCTAGACCAGGCTGAGTTCAAATTCAGAGATATGCCTGGCTCTGCCCCCCAAGTGCAGGGATTAAAGGTGTGTGTTGCCACCACTGCCCTGTAAGGGCTGTCTCTACCTGCAGTAATTTCATTGTTAAAATGGACCATTCTAATTCTTTATTAATCTGTTTTCTGATTTTTAGCAGTCAGCCTGTGGAATAAAACATTCCCTTCAACTTGTCACTCCTCATTTTAGGTGGGTACCAACAATTCTAGCTCCTCTCTTTCTTTTAGCCTGACTTCATGATTTTGCATCTATCACATGTATTTCCTACCTAAAGTTCACCTTTGAATCATGGCTCTAATTGTTTTGTAGAATATTAATATTTTCTACATGATAAGAAAAGATTTATCTTCTGTTGTTCATTCTTTTGGACTCAGAAGATTTCAAACTGGCACCATTTTCTTTGAACTGTGAATCGGAAATGTCTCCTCCAGTGCTAGATCACTGTATAAGAGAGGTAGTTGAGCAAGCCGGGAGGGAACGAGTCAGTTATCAGCATTACCCCATGATAGCTGCTTCAGTTTCCAACTCTGGTTTCTGCTTTCATTTCCTTCATTGATAGACTATAGCCAATAAACCAAATAAAAATTTGCTCCCCTGGGCAAATTTGGTTTATCACACCAACCAAAAGCAAATCCAGGACAAAGGTTGAAAGTTAACTATATAAGCACACAACCCATAACACTGAATCATTAGTCATACACTGATGTATACCATTTTCTACCAAAATTATAGCCACCGTTAATTCCTCACAAAGAAATGCTAAACCTTAAACCAAGACATTTTCCTTCATTTCAAACTACTATGGAGAGTTTCAAGGAGCTGTACAGACATAATCTTCCGTCAGCTGGAAGAGACTCTTACTAATCTACCCTACATTAGTTCCTTTAACTCATCATTTTATGAGCACTAGAGAGGAAAGCTGTCAGGAGATTCCGATCATAACTAAAATGTAGCTGCCAACGTTAATTCTTTGCACTGTCAGATGGAGAGAAATTTATTCTGAGTGAGCCACATAGACTTTCAGCATTCTTGACTTTCCACGTATGCTGTGGTTATTTGCTTTAAAGGGCGTACAGAAGGTTTTGATGATCTTCAACACTGTTAAGGCATGGCTGTCTGTGTCAGTGATGTCATAGGCCCCTAGGATCATCAAGACCCTGGGAGTATGTTTCCTGGTTTCCTCTTGTATGGTCAACCTCAGGACACAATGGGTAACTCTGGAAGAGTCAGAAAAACACTCATGTTAGAGATAAGTGCTACTTGATTGCCTCATTCACTCATGAATTATTGGGCAGCTTAAAGGTAGCACGGTATAATTTTAGAAGGAATCCTTTTCTCCAGATGATTTATGCCCATCTGCTTGAGCACTATGATAGCACATATGTGGCATTATAAGGAACACAAGATAAATTTACTTCCTTTATTGTGGTGCATGCCCTGTCCAACACTGGCAGCAATAAAAACCAAATATGCCCTTATTATTCTCATGGAGCAGGACAAAAAGAAAGATATATGGAGAAATAGTTACATATATGATAAATAATTGAAAAAATAAATGCACCTAAATGTATTAGAGAATTCCTCTATAACCATTGGATATTGATAGTGAGATCTCATGGTTGAGACATTGGTCATGTGGGAAGTGTGGGAAAAGGCAGAGAGAAAGAGAGAAGAGAGAAGAGAGAGAGAGAGAGAGAGAGAGAGAGAGAGAGAGAGAGAGAGAGAGAAAGCAAGAGAGCTGTAAGTTAGTCTATTTGTGTTTTTATAACAACAATACCAGATACTGGCTTTCCATGTAGCAGTAAACACTCATTTCTTATGGTTCTTTTCAGAGTTTTCTGGTTCCCCTAAAAGCCATCTGCTGAAGGCTTGAGAAACATTAGAATCTTTCAGGGTAAGGCCCAATATAAAGCTAAGTATTAGGGTCATACTTTTGAAGGGACTTGCTACTGTTCGGACTTGAAGGGTCCTGACAAGTTTCATTTGTCAGGGTCCTGGATCGAATGCCAGATCCTTAGTGCAGCAGTGTTCAGAGGTATCTGCACCATCATGGTTGTAACCTCTTAAAGCAATGCATTGATGGCTTTAGGGTTGAATGGATGTTAGGAAGTGTTAAGAACTCTAGGGGTGGGTATTTAATTGGAGAAAGCAGCTTCTGGGAACATGACTTTGCAAACTTTGTCCTCCCATCTCGTCTACTTTCCTGTAGCCATAAGGTGATGACCTTTGCTCACCTCCCATCCCCTCTGCTTCTCTGTATTTATAAGATGAACAACTTTCCTCACAGAATTTTGTTCACTCACAACTTTGCTCATTCATACCTTCCCTGCCATAATATTTAGGCTCACTGTAGGATCAAAGCAACAGGGCCATGGACTGAAACCTGAAACTGTGTAGTAAAATAAATTCTTCCTCTTTTTATGTTTTTGTTTCCTCAGGTATTATGTCTCATTGGCATAAAGCTAACTAGCACAGAGATATCGAAACATGGCTCTCACGCTCAGCTCCCACCATAATGAGGTCAGCAGGCTCCCTTGCAGTATCTTCAAGCATGATGTTCTGTGCCACCACAGTCCCAAGCAGTGTCAAATGAATGTGAGCTAAGGCCTTGAAACCATAAGCAAAAGGGACTCCCTTATTCATACAAGTTAAATGTGGAAGTAAAGTTTTTATTGCTGTGCTTAATATCTGGAGTTTAAGTCAAGCAAAATGTTAAATGCTACAAAAATATGACACAGGGATTTATTTCACTCTACTCTCTGGAACTGATATATGTCTGTTTTTAGCTTCACTGTTGGCATTGATGAAGTCTGCAGGCTGAATGTTCTTGAGCGTCTTGTAACCCAAGGATAAGACAAGTACGATACAAACCTCCTGCATTCTGGCACTTGTGTTTCCCATCAGGATTTCAGCTACATGAAAAGAAACACAAATGTAAGTGAATTGTCAATAATTCAATTGTGCTAGAATATTTCAATTTCTAGCCACAGTAAATTACAATGAAATTTCATGACCAAAAACCAACTGCAGGTAAAAGATTTCTTTTATTTTATACATCATCATCATGGTCCACCATAGAGAGAAGTCAAGGGAAGGCTCAAGCAGGAGCAAAGACAGGAACTGAAGCAGAAACCATGGAGGAACACTACTTACTGGCTTGCTCTCTGTGGCGTTCCCATTCTGCTCTCTTATACAATCCAGTACCACCTGCCCAGGGTGGCACTGCTCATAAGGGGAGGGAGGGACTCTCCCAGCTAAATCATTAATCAAGGAAAGCTCTATAGACTCTCGACACACTGCTCTCCTAGAGGCATTTTCTCAATTGAGGTTCCTTCTTCTTAGATGTCTCTAGCTTGTATCAAGTTGATAAACAAAACAAAACAAAACTTGATGTGGGATTTCTCTCTGTATGCTACGAATATGTTTTATTACCATTCTTTAATAAAGAAGCTGCTTTGGGCCTATGGCAGCATAGAATAGAGCAAGGTGGGAATTCTAAGCAGAGATAGAGGATAAAAGAAGGTGGGGTCAGGGAGATGCCATGTAGCCTCCGAAGAAAAAGATGCCCGCCCTCTGGGAACCTTACCAGTAAACCACGAGTCAGTCCCATGGCAATATATAGATAAATAGAAATGGGTTAATAAAAGATGTAAGAGTTAATTAATAAGAAGCCTTAGCTATTGGCCAAGCAGTGTTGGAATTAATACAGTTTCTGTGGGATTATTTCAGGTCTGGGTGGCTGGGAAATGGACGAACAGTCTCTGCCTACAAAAACTAATTAATAAACATATTCAAGATTGTAGAATGTCCTTATGCTAAATGTGATGTAGCATAAACGTTTGTGTGCTCTCTTCAGTGACTGCGAAGGCTGCCTCTGGTGACAATGGATTCATTTACTGGCCATGATGGATGAGCCAAATCTGTTCATTACTTTTAGTAACACTCAATTCTGCAATCTTTAAGTTCAGTGAAAAGAGATTTCCCAAATATAGGAGTGGCAAGAAAGCATGTACTATAAGCAACTAACTTTGGCAGACTCACCGTGGGGACTTTCTTAGAGAGGGAAGTTTCCCAAGGATACAAAGTATTTTGATATGAAAATAACTTAATAACTCTGCAGAGCTGTCAGTGTTTCTTATGGGATTTTTTTCCTATCAAGATAAATCATAGGTTTATCTTTTATTTTCCTCTAGGTTTTAAAAGCAGCAAAAGCTGGTGACTAGAAAAGCAATGAACTTGCTGTAGGTTGGTTTTAACAGTAAGAAAAATACTCAAAACATCGGCACTGTCCATCTTAAAATTTGTATAGTTTGGAAATAAGTAAGGCTTTGTGGACAGATGTCTACTTGAGACTCTCAACTTTGCCAGTTAATCTCACTTCTGTTACTAAAGTTCTCTGTCAACCTCTCCCACTTTTTCAGATAAATTTAGCTCAAAGCAGAACCTCCTGCACAGTGCTTGCACGAGAACCACATAAGATAGTTCCTGTAAAGCTCCTTGGCAAAAAACTGACAGTGCCAATTAATGCTAGTATGTATTAGTGTTAGTATTATTTGCTTCAACTTTACATCAATTTATGGCACCACATTCATTCACTAATGACTATTAAGTTACCAGGCAAAGCACTGAGTTTCAAATCTGTTGATAATTTGGAGTAGTGGTTATCAATGGCTTGTCAGGAGGTACATGTTAGGTTCTATTCCCTGTGTTTCCCCTAGAAACAGTAGGTTTATCTGAGATGCTGAGCTCATGTGCGAGTCAACCCATTCCAGATCAAGCCTCTTGTGTGCACTCCAAGTTGTGGGATACATGCATGCAGCTCACGTGGAATGCTGGTGAGAGCTCTGAGGAGGAACTCGCTCAATTCAGAAGCATTCCTGTTTTTCTCACCTTCTTTTTTGCTGTTCTTACCTGGAAAGGGGAAGGACATTAAAATGATACTTTGGAACCTGAAGTGATCTCAAAGATTGAAGTTGGGACTGAAAATAACAGCAGAAAGAAGAGAGCTGGGACTCAGAGGTTTGGGCAGAACTTCTGTGCAGATAGGTACTGCCTACTTCCTAACTTCTAGAGAAATGTGGGAACATGTAAATTTTTTCTCTGCGTACAAGCATGGGGAGTTGTGGAGTTGCTAAATAACAGTTTTCATTGACAAAAAGATTTTCAAAATACAAGTCTTGGATTTAAGAATTTTTCCATTTTGTAGATTTTGTTAGGAGTATCTAGGTTTGGAACAACTCCACTTGTGTCATGAAGACTGTATTCTTCTTTAATAAGTAACTGTTATAACTTCTCTTTCTCATCTCCAGCAGACAAACTCTGTGAAGTGGTAGAAGGGGCAATAAAAGGAACTAGTCTACAGGCACCTATGAGGCATTTGCTAAAGGAGGAAAACACTTTAAATGCTCCTTTCATTATTACTGTGGGAAGTCATATTTCATAATGAAAATTCATCCTTGGAGAAAAAGAAGCATTGGAGGGATTTTTGAAAGTTTTATGAGACTAAAATTTTGGAATGAATAAAAATAAATTATCTTTTCCCAACGTGTAGAATAAGATATTGAAATCTAAAACCTCACTGGAAGAAGTAAAACTTTAACAAACAATTTCCTTTAATATCCTTAGTTTGTAATTTTTTTTTTTGTTTTTTCGAGACAGGGTTTCTCTGTGGCTTTTTGGAGCCTGTCCTGGAACTAGCTCTTGTAGACCAGGCTGGTCTCGAGAACTCACAGAGATTCGCCTGCCCCTGCCTCCCAAGTGCTAGGATTAAAGCCGTGTGCCACTATTGCCCAGCTTAGTTTGTAATTATTAATGGAGCCAGATGACAAACTGGCTAAGTCACTCTAGTATGAAGGTAGTGTATACTAAATCAAAGTAAATTTAATATCTGGTTTGCCAAAAATCAGTTCTTAAGGCATGTACATGCTAAAGAAAAGAAAACAGCCATTTTGGTTCAGTAAAAGAGTATCTCTAAAAGCCATTTGCACATAACTATTCTTGATACGAAACACAGAATATATTCTCAAAGCTAGCACTGCACGTAAATGTGATAAATGAACTTGAGAAGTCAGCTAGTCCCCACCACAGCAGTTTCGTTCGGAAAGATCCAAAAGCCATTAATCAGAGTGATGACGCCTTTTCCGCGAACAAGGTCTGTGAGGGTCAGAATTACCCAGCAATTCAAACTTCGTTTCCACTTTCTTTAACATAGAAATCAGTTGGCTCATATTTCAACCTCTTGTCTCTAATTGGAAGCTGCATTGAAATCCTGTGTGTTAAAAAGTGTGTCGTGGTAACCTATTCGGACGCGTTTTTAAATCCCAAATTCGCGAATTACAAGGTCAATTTTCTCTCAGAAGTTTCTACCTAAAGTGGGACGCAAAAGCCTATTTTTTTTTTTGTCGCCCTGTTCTGAAGAGATGAAAATCCAAGGTCATATCACTGCATGTGGAAAATAAAAGCTTATGGTTCCTCGTTCAGCTGGAGCTTGGGCTGTCCTCGGTGACGAGCCGTTTCTGTGCTTCCGTGGCTGTGCCAAGTGCCATCACCCTTCTCAGAGCTCACTACATTTCTCAATCTGAAGCACTTGTGGGCCCTTTTGGATGAAAGACACTTTCCTTGCTAAGTGCCAGCTATTTTTATTGTTATTGTCGTTATTAAGTCAATTCCCAAAGTCATATCCACTAACACGACATTTTCAAGAATGACATATTGCAGATGTGTACTGCACATTCTGTTCAGATGGTTTTCTGATGCCAACCTCATGAGTATTCCTTTTGTGGTGGTACTTTGGGGAATGACACTTCTTTTTGGTGGCTCAATATGCCCACAGGTAAAAAGCTATTAAGGGAATAATGATAGGCAAAAGCAGGTGGTGGATATTTCCTAACCGGCTCATCTTCTATCTAAGGCATCTGTTGTTTAAGAGTGTATGCAGCCACCCTACATAAAGATTGGCTCTTGAGAATAATGCAGCGTGGTGATATTCAAACACATCCTTTGAGTGCCATCAGAGTAATTGGTTTAAAATGCATTGTGCTAGTAAGCATCCATCCCAAGAAATATGCCAAGTTTTGGAAGTGTGGGTTTTCTTTTTAATTTCCAGAGGGAATTTCTGTAATTCCTTTTCATTATGTGTTGGAGAAATCCGTGGTGCACACATACCCACAGTCAGGTAACTGTACAGGATAAGAACTCAGGGAACAGAGTGATCTAGGTTTTCATAGTATAGAGGTACCTTCTGAGTATACAGCAAAGATGGAACTCACCGCACACTCGATGGTAGAGGTTCTTAAGTTAGAGACATGGAAAAGTACTTTCTGAAAGATTTTTGAGGAACTTTAGCTATGGATTAGTGGAATGTAATATCGTTTCTCTCTCTAATATGAAATACCTTATGATAGGCTGATTTTTACCTTTTTTCTCAGCTGGACCCATCAAATACTACCTACTCTAGATAAGGCCTAAGAGGAAGCCTGTCTGCCCTACCCACCTGAACATCCCCATCTTTTCTTTATGGTCAAACAGGATAGAGGTGTTACTGGGTGTTGTCTCTATGATCTTTTAACAGTCAATGAATGTCACAGAGATTATGCTAAAAGATGATAATCTGTAAATAATTTCACTTAGTCAGCTTTGCTTTTGAGAAGCCCAACTCCTTCTGTTTTCTTCTTCACTTAGAATACTTGAGAAAAGATGGATCTCTATTCAATGACAAATTAAACCAAACCCCAAATTTAGGATTCCAACAGATCGATCCCACCAGTCTGCATGGGACTAGATTGGTAAAATTGCTACCTCTTCTCTCAACAGTGGTCAGGAATCCAGAAGTTAATAAGAAATAGTGATTACAGCAAAATTGGACCTTTATAGATATTATCCAATGAGGAACAAAAATTAAAATTCCCACAAAAATGTAACATGTACAAATAGATACTAATTTTGCTATTAAGTTAGATATGAAGGTAATTTTTATTTAAAATATAGTTCATATTTTATAGAACTTATGTAAAGAAACTATAAATTATGTCTACTGACAATAATTTATTTATGTTTCTTTTTGTTTTATATCTTATTTTTGAGATTATAATACAGTTACATCACTTCCCCTTCCTTTGCTCCCTCCAAACTCTTTCATATGCTTCTCCTTGCTTTCTTTTAAATTCATGGCCTCTTGCTTCATTAATTATTGTTAAATATATGTATGTATATGTGTATATGTATGTATTCCTAAATATAATCTGTGTAGCCTGTAGGATGTTACATGTTTTGTTTTAAGGGATGGCAATTTGACACTGTATAACCAATTAGTGTACCAATCCCTGGTAACTGCTATTTCTCCCATTCTGAGTGTTTCTTAGCTGCCTGTAGTTCTCTGGGTAGTATTGAGGTCTCATGTTCTTGCTTTTTTGAGATAGGATCTCACTATATAGCCAGGCAGGGCTCAGATTCACACTACTCCACAGAGCTGGAACTATAAGAGTGTAGCACCACACCAGGGTTCAGATCTCCAACTATGATATCCTGTAGTCAGACTTGACTGACATGATGCTTTCATATATCTGTGTTTTCTTATTTCTCAGCTGTATGGTTTTTATTTTATAGTAATAGTTGTTGGGAACATTATTTTTATTTTTAAATATTTTAATGTTTCAAGAATATTTTGTCTTTTTTGTATAAGACATTTTATTCATCTGCCTCAACATATTTCTTACTATTAAATTTCTTTTGTTCTGAAAATTAAAAATAAACTTCTCTTTTTCAGTGAGGCTTTACAACTACCAGGATCTGTCTCTCTCTATTTTTAAAATATTTCCAACTATAAATGTGTAATTTTATAAATACAGGACATTCCAACAAAGCCATAAAATACTTGATTATGTTTCATGAGTTTCCTTGACACTAATAATGGAAATATCAATTGCTCAATAGAAAACAGACAAATAGAAGCTTATTAAGCAAGTTGGCTAAGATAGTACTAATTTATATTGACAGTGAAATAACAGTAATCTGTGGTTTTCAGAAATATAGCAATGGGATTTATAAAGGAATAAATGGACAAATTCCCTTTCTGTAAAATCATAAGCGTGTGTCTTAAATCTTTCTACACTCTATCAAAATTTATCACTTGCACTATGACATATTTTGGTAGGAGGAGGGATGATTGACAGTATGTTTTGAGTGTCTGGAGATAAGACTAGTCTGTCACACTGCAATGCAGAAGACAGCTTCTAGTGCATCAAGGAGACTCATGAAGTACCACTGTACCCAAGATTATATAATTATGTGCTTATGGTGATTTATTTAAATTGGTCATTTAAAAGCCATTTGACTCGATTTTAATTGGTAAGACGAAAAAGTATACCAGAGGGAAGAGAGTCCTTAGTCTTTGAAATCAGTGCTTACTTATGAATGTCTGTTTTGTCCCTTACTAATTATGCCTCTTAAGCAAGTTACTTTATCTTTAGGAACTTCAGTTTCATTTTGTAAAAATTAGATATAATAATGCATATGTTTCAGAGCTGTTGCAATGAATGAAAATGATATCCATCAAAACTTCCAATACACTTTTCGAATCTTCAGCTAGTGTGAGCTAATACAAATATTGCTGAAAACTTGAGATTTCTTTATAGAGTGGTTTGCTTGCTTTGTTGTGTAGGATTCAAGATTGAACTTAGCAGATGACAACATCATGTCACAATGTTAAAAAGAAATTCAAGAAATGCTTCTCTGAGGTCACAGTTTGCTTTCTATTGCTGTGATAAATACTATGAATTTTTTTTAAAAAATCACTATTAATGTGATAGAAAAACATCCTGGGGAAGAAATGGGTTATCTGGCTTACACATTTGGATCACAGTCTGTCTCTCAGGGAATTCAGGGCAAGAACTGAAATAGAAGTAGAGCCATGTCCAGGGAGTGGTGGTACATGCATTTAATCCCAGCGCTCGGGAGGCAGAGGCAGGTGGGTCTTTGTGAGTTCAAGTACAGCTGGCCTACAGAGCAAGTTACAGGACAGCCACAGCTGCTACACAGAGAAACTCTGTCTTGAAAAACTGAAGAATAAAATAACAAGAAGATGCAGAGCCTTGAACCAGGAATCGTAGAGCAGGCCTGCCTACTGGCTTGCTCTCCAAGCTTTGTTTGCTGAGCTTGTTTTCTTATATAACCAGAGCCATGTGCTCAGAAGTGACACTGCACACAATAGGGAGTAACCCTTGGTGGGCTCTTCAATATCAGTCATTAATCAAGAATCATGACCACAGGCCAATTCTTAGGCTGATGTGCCCTCTTTCCAAGTAAGTCTAGTTTCTGTCAAGGTGACAGAAATGAGTCAGCAAACATGGCTTCCAGTGAAGAATAGGGTGGTTCACATGCTTTAATTTCATGTCTTTAAGGACTATTTTAATTAGTTTTGGTTTAGAAAAGCCTAACCTAATATTTTGACCTCGACTTAGGAGGACTGTCTGGGGGAGGAATTATTTCTCTGTATAAAATGAATAATTTTTGATTTTATCATTAGGGGATGGACACAGCAAGGTCATGTGTGGTAAATGTTTTTGAAGAGATTCCTCCAGGAGCCTTCCTTTGGGTGAGATAAGGACAATCCATATATTTATGTGAATGGATTCAATCACGTGGTATGCTTCTTAGCATTTTATAAAGTTAAAGAGATGGAGAGTGTGAGAAGTTGAACCATGGGAAGAAAAGAAGGGTTATCTAGATAAAGCAGGTGAATGAGAAGCTGATGAAGTTTTGCAAGTGAGTCTTATACAGGAAATGGGACTTTGCCTATTATGCTTCTGTTTGATGAGGACGATGGTATCCACACCATTAATTAGTCATCACGCCTCCAAATTTTATTGTTTATAAATTTTCATCTAAGACATTGAATGAAAGGCTTACTTTCTCCCTATAGTGTCTAAACTGTTTTTGGACTGTTTTATTTAGAATCTCCACCTCATAATCCCTTTTGGGAGTTGTATGTATTTTAACATGTGAATAGAAGATATTACATGATACATTTTGATGAAATTGATCTGACATCAGTATGAATTTTTGTATCTAATCTAGCCCTCACTGTAATTCTTAGGTTTTGGGTAAACATAAGGCTGCCCTTAATTTTAATTGCACATGCCTAGGGGTGCCATAGTAGATGAATTTTACTACAAGAAAAAAAATAGGCTATAAATAAACACATTTGTCATTGCTGGTAAGTGAATGCTATACTTACATATTGTTAAAGTAATGGCTTTGGAGGAATATATTAACTCTAGTGAAAAATCAAAAATTGCCATTTTGCTAAAGTTAAATTGATTAGACTTTTAGGCAAGTCTTTAAAGCAGTTGTGATCTTCCATTTAATCTGTGCTTCGTGATGGGTTGGATGCTGTTGTTTGTTCTTTGGCGACAGTGTGCTAGCTGCTGGTATTTGCACTTTCCTACTTTCATATGCATAAATCCCATTATGCTCTATGGCTGATGCTTTCAAGATGAGATGGTGGCTTTTCTGACCTATGTGTTGATTTGTTTTCGAAACTGAGAAAGTATCAAAGCACTAAAGTTGGATCCTATTAATCTTTGCTTGTTTTCTGCCTTTTCTCTCTCTAATTTTTATTATTAAAGCTAAAACAAAGAGTGCTGGCAAGTAGGCACATCACAGAAAATGGTTTTAAGTTGGATGTCTCTCACAGTCTGGAAATTGCATTTCATAGCGTCAGTGTGATGAATAATTGCTTTCAAGCACATGTTTCTGGCTTGTTTGAAAGATCATATTTCTTTTTAATTTGAAAGCTTTTGAGCTATTTTATTTTCTTTTAAAATAAGGTTTATATATCTGATAAATAGCTTGCATGTTGTTTTGGGAAGAAATAAAGCTATTTGAATTTCAATTATAATTTTCTAAGAAAATAACTTGTGAAATCTGAAGATATGCCTTGTTCTGTTTTGAACTTGAAATAAATTGAAAATAAGATTTTTTTCCCTAAATTTGGTCTTTAACTTATATATAATGTTCCCAGTTATTTAGAAAAAAATTTGTAGCTAAAAATACTGTATTTTAACCTAAAATATTGCAGTGGCTTAAATGTGAATGGCTCCAACACGTTTATATATTTGAATACATGGTCCACAATTGATAGAACTTTTTGGGCAAGATTAGGACCTGTGTCCTTGTTGGAGGAGGTGTATGACTGGCAGTGGACTTAAAGGATTGAAAAAACCAAACTATTCTCAGTTAACTCTCTTTCTGCCTGGTACTTGTGGACCAGATGTAAGCTCTCAGCTACTTCCCTAGAGCCAGGCCTGCCTGCCTGCTGCCATGCTTCTTGTCATGATGATATGGACTCACTCTCTGAAACTGTAAGCGAGCCTTCATTAAATGTTTTCTTCTATAAGTTGCCTTGGTTATAGTGTCTCTTCAGAGCAATAGAAAAGTAACTAAGATAAATATAGTTCTTGTTATTAGAACAGAAATTATGGTGGAAAACAAATATTTCAGATACTATATTTTAAAAGATAATGTCTTTTAAAAAGTAAGATGGAATATGAAGAGAGTGGATAGCCTTGTCTTGTTCCTGATTTTAGTGGAATTGTTTTAAGATTCTCTCCATCTAATTTGATGTTGACTATAGGCTTAAATATGGAAAATGAAAAAGCTAAGACTAAGTAAAACAGAAGTGATAACCGTATTGTAGTTTGCCTTCCCTAATTAAAAGTGTCAATATAAATTAGTCTGTTTGTCCTAATAGTCAACTTTCAAGCATTAACATTTAAATTATAATTCTTATAAATGTAATTTATTAAAATTATGATCCTATGTTTATTAATGTTTATTTCATTTTTGAGACAGAGTTTTGGTATTTTCCACCCCTTGGCTTGGTACATAATAGGCAATTGAAGTTGGCCTCATATTGGTGGTCGTCCTTCCTGGGACGTGGAACTACAAGATGTATAATCATGCGTGTTTCACTAATTTATTGATGAGTATTTATAATAATGCACTACTATCTGTGCTGAGAATCAGTCCCCAAGCACTGATGTGGAAAAAAGTTTAGAAAACTGAAAAAACATTTGACAAAATCTAACAAACTTCATGATCTTGGAGAGATCATGGATACAAGGGGCATACACAAACATAACAAAAGTAATTTACAGCAAGCCTATAGTCAACATCAAATTAGATGGAGAGATCTTAAAACAATTCCACTAAAATCAGGAACAAGACAAGGCTGTCCACTCTCTTCATATCTATTCAATATAGTACTTAAAATCCTAGCTAGAGTAATAAGACATAGTAGACCAAAGGGGATACAAATTGGAAAAGAAGAAGTCAAAGTATTGCTATTAGCTGATGATATGGTAGTATTTATAAGTGACCCCCAAAATTCTACCAGGTAACTCCTACAACTGAAAAAACACATTCAGTGAAGTGACTGAATACAAGATTAACAACAACAACAACAACAAAATATCATTAGTCCTCTTCAATACAAATGACAAATGGGCTGAAAAAAAAATCAGGGAAACAACACCTTCACAATAGCCACATATAATATAAAATATCTTGGTATAACTCTAACCAAGCAAGTAAAAGACCTGTATGACAAGAACTTCAGGTCTTTGAAGAAAGTAACTGAAGAAGATACCAGAAGATGGTAAGATCTTCCAGGCCTATGGATCAGTAGGATTAACATAGTAAAAATACCAAAAAATATCATACCAAAAACAATCTACAGATTTGACAAAATTCCCATCATAATTTAACACAAATTTTTTCAGACTTGAAAAAATAATGCTCAACTTTATATGAAAAAATAAAAAGCCCAGGATAGTCAAAATAGTCCAATACTATAAAAGAATTTCTGGAGGTATCACCATCCCTGATTTCAAGTTCAACTACAGAGTAATAAAAACCACAAGATACTGGCATAAAATCAGGCAAATTGATCAATAGAATAAAGTTGAAGTCCTAGATGTAAATCCACACACATATGGACACCTGAATTGTGATAAAGAAGCTATAAATATACAGTGGGAAAAAAAGTATCTTCAGCAAGTCTAACTGTATGTCAGCATGTAGAAGAAGGCAAATAGATTGATATCTATCCTGTACACAATTCAAGTTCAAGTGGATCAAAGACCTCAACACAGAACCTGATATGATGATACTTATAGAAGAGAAAGTGGGGGGGATAGCCTTAAAAATATTGGCACAGGAGATAACTTTCTGAGTAGAACCCCAATGGCACAGACACTAAGATCGACAGAGAAAAAAATCAGACCTCATGAAACTAAAAAACTGTAAGGCAATAGAACAAAAAGGCAGAAAAATGTGGAAAAGATTTTTACCAATTCCACATCTGACAGAGGGCTAATATTCAAAATATATAAAGAACTCAAGAAACTAGACATCAACAAACCAAATAATCCAATCTAAAAAATGGGAAACACATCTAAACAATTCTTAACAGAGAATGGCTGAGAATAACTTACAGAAATGTTTAATAGCCTTAGTCATCAGGGAAATGCACATTCAAATTACACAGAGATTCCATCTTATACCTGTCAGGAAGGCCAATATCAAAAACAAGTGACAGTTCATGCTGGAGAGGGTATGGAGCAAAGATAACACTCCTCCATTGTTGGTGGGTGTGTAAACTTGTACAGCAACTTTGGAAATCAGTATGATGGTTTCTTAGAGAATTTGAAATTGATATACCGCAAGACCCAGCTATACCATTCTTGGGCATAAACAAAAAGGACTTTTCCTCCTATCACAAGGACACTTGCTTAACTAAGTTCATATCAGCTTTATTCATAATGGCCAGAACCTGGAAAGAACCCAGATACCCCTTACCTGAAGAATAGGTAAGGAAAGAGTGGTACACAATGGAATAGTACTCAGCTGTTAAAATTCTCCCCCCAAATAGTATCATGAAATTTGTAGGCAAATGGATAGAACAACAACAAAAAATCATTCTGAGTGAGTTAACTCAGACCCATAAAGACTAACATGGTAGGCACTCACTTATAAGTGGATATTAGCTGTAAAGTAAAGAATAGTCATGCCACAATCCATGGACCAAGAGAGGCTAACTAACAAGGAGGGCTCAAGGGGAGGGGACACATGGATCTCCCTGGAAATGGGAAATAGAATAAATTCCATGGGTGGACTGGGGGCAGGTGGGGATGGGTGCAGGCAGAATCAAGTCAGGGGACATGGAAGGAGAAAGAACTGGGAGATAGGACTGGAAGTGGGGGAGCATTATGGAGGCAAAGTACAAAACTAGAGCAATGGGAACTCCCTGGATTGTCTGAGGGTGAGCCTAGCCAAGACTCTTAGCAATGGAGGATAACGGGCCTGAACCAGCATCTTCTGCAACCAGGCAAGACCAGTGGAGGAATTGGGACACCTATAATTATTTCTGCCCTCAAAATGTGCTTGGGTAATGGTGGCACATAACTTATGGGAGTGGCCAACCAGTGACTGGCCCAACTTGAGGCCCATAACACAAGAGGGTGCCCAATTCTGACACTGCCTGGAGAGCCAGGAACCATAGTTTGGATAGCCCAGAGCCCTAGGATAGAACCAAACACAATTGGCAAACAACAACAACAAAAATGTCAATGAAATGATTCCTAATGATAGCCCGGAGCCTAGCTCAATTGTCTTCAGAGAAGCTTCATCCAGCAACTGAGGGGAGCATCACACAGAGATTAATGGAACGTTAGGAAAAGGGTGGAAGGATTATAGGAGCCAGAAGAGTCAAGGACACCATAAGAACACAGTCCACCAAATCAACTAACCAGGTGCTCACAGAGACTGAACAATCAGGGAGCCTGTATAGGTCTGAACTAGGTCCTCTGCATACATGTTATGGTTGTGTATCTTGGTGTTCTTGTGGGAGTGAGGGGCATCTCTGACTCATTTGCCTGCTTTTGGGACCCTTTTATTCCTACTGGGTTGCAGTATACAGTGTAGCACAAATAACAAAATCCTAGAGACAGATATTGTGGTTCAATCTGAAGATCAGAAAAGCAAAGCAGTCAACCACAAGAAAGACCTTTTACCTCTACCAAATCTTCAGACTGAAAGGGATCAGATCCTGTCTCCACGAATCCTCAGATTCCACACCCCACACTCCACTCAGTTTCTGTCTCTTTCCCTTTATATTCCTCTCTCCACCCAGCCATATCTCTCCTTTCTCCACCACCCTAGTGTTGGGATTAAAGGCATGAGATCCCAAGTGCCGGGATCACCTTTGTGTGATCTCTGCTTCTCTTTTAGACAGATTCAATCTTGTGTAGCCCAAGGTGGCCTTGAACTCACAAAGATTCATCTGCCTCTGTCTCCTGTGTCCTGGGATTAAAGATGAGTGCACCACTACTCCCTGGCTTGTACGGCTGAGCAGTATAGCTGTGTTGCCTCTGATCTTCAGGCAAGCTTTATTTATTAAAACACAAATAATATACCACTATAATCTAACTTTAATATAAGGGTAGGTGCCTTGTCTTATTTTAACTTGTTACGATGTGTTTGGTTGATATCCCTTTGAAGCCTTCCCCTTTCCAAAGGAAAGAAAGGAGTGGATCTGGGAGAGATGGGAGGTTGGGGTAAGAGATTGGGAGGAGAGGAGGGAGGAAAAAGTGGGGTCAGAATGCAATATATGTGGGAAGAATTTAAAAAAAAAGATTGCTCATAAAATTGTAAGCATGATGCTTCTGGAACTCTTATCATCAGAAGACATGGCTAGGCTGAGGATTTCTTCCACACTTACTTTCTAGGTTTTTTTTAAAATGACATCATTTCTCAATATGTTGCCCAGAATATGACAGCTCTCTACCCTTTTCTTCTAGATGAAATTACTCAGAAGGAGAATACCTCCAAATACTGACATTTTTTGTATGTATGTGTTCTATTAGTTACACACAGCATCCCTTTAACAACATGGGGCATAGATGCTTGGTTATGGGACACCTGGGAGTCATCCTCAAGACTTATTTTCCATATGTGTGCTACACCGATTACTGGGCACCATACAGTGTATATTGCACTGATCTATATTTCTGTATTTAAGGTGTGTGTGTGTGTGTGTGTGTGTGTGTGTGTGTGAGAGAGAGAGAGAGAGAGAGAGAGAGAGAGAGAGAGAGAGAGAGGGAGGGAGGGAGAGAGAGAGAGAGGATGAATATAGGATGGGATTATTTTTCTTCCTCCTTTGATGATGCTGTAGTCACAGCACAGAGTAGTCAATTAAAAATCAATTTCCTTTCTGAAATATCACATCTGGGGAAATACTTCAGCTATAATTAAATTAATATAGAGACTCTCAGAGAATAATTTAGGACTAAAAATAATCCTGTTCCTAAATTGTGAGCCAGACAAGTCAGGATGACTGAGAGGTGAGAGGCTTGCTGCTGTGTGAGGAGGCCATTTCTTCAGCAGCCTTGATTCTGGCAACTCCAAGAGCCAGGTTTGTGAAGCAGTTGATCTCAGTCACAACATAAGGTAAGCCATCACTTGATAACCCATTCAAATCCTGTAGTTACTTAGTGAACTCACACACCCCAAATACAGCTTTGGTTAGAACTTCTGACAAAGGTAGTGGTAGTTTGAATTTTAGTAGATTTTTCTAAGTTAAATGATGATTTTATCTCACATATTCCATTTCTTCTTTTCCTTCCATAAAATAAGAACAAATGCTTAAGCCTTCTGTTATTTTTAAGAGCTAATCTATATGTCTACGAATCCCCCTTTTAATATGTGATTACTTAACAATGCAGCAATCAATATGTTTTCTTTCAGTTTTATATTTTATATCTAATTCCATTTCCGCAGACTAACCTTCAGTTTTATATAAGATACCACAAGCTACAGTTTCAAGAAACAAAAATTGACTTCATGTGCTAAAAAATGGGAGTTTTCTTTTTTGTTTTTTAAATTGTGATACTGAGAAGATCCTCTGTCTACAGAGAAAATACATTTTTTTGCCTCTGGCAGGGGATTTACCTCTTTCTGGGATTTGTACATAGTTTATAGACGTCCATTCCATGCTCTTCACCTCTAAACACACACTAAGTTTCTCTTTCCCTCAGTCTTCAGTTTTGAACTGCAGTTTACAGATCACATTTCCAGGCATAATGGCAGTAACTGATTAAATCTCATGCCTCTGGATTTCAGTTAATGGGCAAAGGACCTTCCAGTGCTGTTTGGGTGAGTTGTTCTCTATAGCAGAAATGAGAATGATTGAAGACTTCCAGCTGCCAGTCTTTTCTGATTGATCGATTCTAGACCAATCAATAGTGGTGGTGGTGTAATGGTTGTGCATGTGACTATTGTCTGGGATCTACGAGCACACAAGTCAGGAGTCTCTTCCTTTAATAGTAGGTTTGATAACAGAGTTTTCACATGGGCATGTTATGACTTTATGAGTTGAGACAGTTTTCTTATTCCCCATTTTTTCATGGAGTTTAATTTTCCTTACAATTTTTTTTTTGAGATTTGTATCAAGTCTTTCTTGTCAGATTTTCTTTGTACTGCCAGCCCCAAATAATGTCACAGACAATTATTAATAATTATGAAAGCTTGGCCTTAGCTTACACTTTTTTCCAACTACTTTTAAAACTTAAAGTCATTATATAACCCTAACTAGGGTAGTCATTAAATTATAAGTATCAAAATTAGTATAAGTAGAGTTAAAATTCTATACCTTTTCCTTTTTCATTGATCAGGTGACAGGACTGTCAACATCCAGAAATATTTAACTATTCATTTTAACCTAGAAGTTTAGTTTCTTTTGAATAAAAGTCTATGGTATTCATACACCGCTGAATGAACAACCATTCACTCTATGTACATTTGATCAATCGTAGTGAGTTATATATTAGCAGCTCATTTTCTGCTTTAAAATTCAAGGCATAAAGGTTTTGTAAGTCAGCCCTCTTCCTTTTCTGTGAAGGAAGTTGTTGAATAGGGATGTTTCAAGCAACCAAAATACAACTCTTTTCAGCCAAATTTGAGATTTTGAGTTACTTAAAAAGGAATATTGCTTCCAGGAAAACACAACATTTCAAAGAATCTAATTTCAATTTGGTTTTTTGAAAAATGAAGTTTGGAGTCATCCACACAATAGAACAGAATTTTCTGGATATAACAGGACCATTGCAACCTACAAACACATGGTGACAGAGGCTACATACACAAGACTTGCACAGGATCAAACCAGTCAGATGCCAGTATGAATGGGGAGAGGGGCCCATGAATTCCCATCTGTAGCTGGGCTATTTGTAGTTTATAGCTCCCAGAGGAGGGTCAGTTTTCTATAGGAGCAGGTCTTCTCATAGATCATCCACATTCCCCTGGATGGCCCCACACTCATGGACTTACTGTCAACACTAAATGGACTCAGTTGCTTAAAAAAGAGTACATGATGTTGGAAGGGATAAGAGGTGATGGTGTGGGCATGTGAAATGTTGGAGGTGGGCTGTGCAAAAATAATTGTATAAATGGGTGAAGTTCTCAAACATTGAGTAAGAAAACAATGGGGGTTTTTCTCACAGCATCACAAATGGATCAATTGAAACCCTGAAGTTATCTCTTCACTCTATTAGCATCTCCATTGGCATGGCTTAAAATTGAACAAATCTCCAAATAAAATCATTCCTATTCCTACTACTTTCTCTATCCAGCTTCTGTGATTTTTTTGAATTATAACATTATGTTCTTGATCGTTTGGGTTTAGCTTTTATCAGCCAGCGTGACTGACTGTATGTAGTCTTTGCAGGAGTCTTTCCTCCCTCCTTTTGGGTTTACCGTCAATTGTCTTTAAGCCATCTTTTTCAGGAACCCTTGACACAGAAGTCTTCAAAGTTAAATTAATCACCTCATATTTGGGGCCTGTGCTCGTATTCTCCTTGTTGTTCCTTCTGTAGTAAGCCGTCGTCTGCTAATTTTATTTACTCTAAAGGAAACATCTTCCTGTTTGAGATTTTCTGTTGTCAACTGTTTTTTTTTTTTAAATGATAGTCCAGGAGTAGATGGATTTCTTCTCTTTTATCCTCCTTGGTGATGATTAACCTTTAAAAATCTGTAGATTGATTACCTTTGGTCAGTTTTGGAACATTATCACCCACTGTCTTTTCAAATATTGCTTCTCTCCCATTAGCTCCCCCATTAGGATGAACATTTCATATGTGGCCCATACTTTCCCTTGTACTTTTCTTTTAACCCATTTTACCCCTGCTTTATTTTAGATATTTAATATGAAAATGCCCTCCAAACACTCAATACTATATTTTTTCTTAAGGCTACCAATTGAGTTAGAAAACCCAAATCATCATGTACTCTCTATTAAGCAACTGCATTCACTTAGTGCTAACATTACGTTCATGAATGTGGGCCATTTACTGGCACATACACAACGTATGAGGGGCCCCCATAGAAAACTGACTCTCCTCCAGGAGCTATTTATCAGCTGCAAATAGATCCTCAGCTATGGATGGGACTTCATGGATATTTAGTTATTTCTTGAATTGGATATCAAAATTCAATTGACATTCTCTAAATATTTATATGTATTTTCTTAACATTTTAGTATGTCCCAATGCTTTTACCCCTACAAAGTCAAATATTTAGATTATCTTGGTAAGCCTGCATTACTTATTTTGTCCTTTGGTTAACAGTCAAATACTTTTGTTTCCACCAAGGTAAATTTTTTTACATTCCAAACATTCTTTCAAGGATTTATAGAAGTCTTTTATATCTTCTACCAGAACCTTTTACCCTTTTTGCATGTGGGAATATAGCACAAAGGGTGACTATCTCATTTCACTTAGATGGGGGATAGCTGAATCTCAATTATAATAAAATTCTGTCTTCTTTGGAATTGTAGTCTTTCCTATAAAGTGCAGTTAACAATGTGCTAAACCTTTCCTTTTACTTTGGAAAGAAAGACAGGATTCTATATCTGATCTCTTAATTCTCTGACTCATGTAACTTCAAAATCTCCAAACATGCTAAAGGGTGAGGGCAAGGTCTATGGCAGGTTCTTTCCTGCTGGGGGTTTGCTTCTTAGCAGTATGGGCACTATGACATCTTGGCACTGTGACATCTTAGCTCTATGACATCATAAACCTATGACATCATAGCCCTATGACATCATAGCCCTATGACATCTGAGCACTAGGACATATTAGCACTATGACATCTTAGCACTATGACATCATAGCCCTATGACATCTTAACACTATGACATCTGAGCACTATGACATCTTAGCACTATGACATCATAGCCCTATGACATCTGAGCACTATGACATCTTAGCACTATGACATCATAGCCCTATGATATCTTAGCACTATGACATCTTAGCCCTGTGACATATTAGCACTATGATATGTTTTTAGCACATATGTGTCTGTATATGTATGTATGTATTTTTCCCTACATATATGTACATCTGGTTCATGCTATACATGATGTGCCATATAGAGATATCCATATCTAGTTTTTTTAGTTTCCCAGGTGATCAGAAACATTCTATTTGTGATAATAGTCATGTATTTTTCAACCCTATAGTTTGTCACTTTTGTTCTAATTTAATTCTTTGCTGTTTCGGTGTTCCAAAAATACGAGTTTGGTAAAACTGTGCTATCAGTGTTGAGTAGGCACATCTCAATCTGCTGAGGGCTCAAACACAACAGAAGTGGAGCAAGAGGAATTTATTCAGTTAAAAGATAAAAAATGGAGCTGGTGGGCTGCAAAGATGGCTCAGTTGGTAATATCACTGACATACAGACTTGGAGACTTGAGCTTACTCCCCAGAACCCATGTGACAAAAGCAATGTAATCCCAGGACTGAGGAACTGCAGACAGATAAACCTCCGAGGCTCACTGACCGGCCACACTAACGTGAAAGCTCTAGGTCCCAATAAAAGAATCCGTCTCAAAACAGCTGTTGAGATGACTCAGCTGCTCATCTTGTATGCTCATTACTCACCACACTGACAACTTGAGTTTAATCCTCAGGACCCCTGTGGTGGAGACCCATAGGGAAGAGAAGTAACTCTCACCAGTTGTTCTCTGACTGACCTTCACTCCTGTATTGTGACACATGTTCACACACACAAATGGGTGAATAAATATGATAATGAAACACATCACGGTTGATTGCTTATGAGAAATGACTGGAGGTGGTCCTCTGTTCTCCACATATATGCACATATATAAAAACACTTACAAACACAAAATTACAGATCACAGCAACTAGCGTTCTTCAGAGCACAAGTCTGCCCTTTATAGAACTTTCCTGTATATAGTCCTTATTTATGTGAGTCTCTAAAGTCTTCAAAAGAACTGATTTTATATATTTACTAGATGTTTTCCTTTATTATGGGCTATCACATTTTATTTAAATGCAGTTCTTAAGAATTTCAGCATATTCTTTCATATTTTGAATGTCAGAATGACTTTACATACATAGTAGTCAGAATCCTCTAGAAAAACAGAAACAGTAGGAGATCTCTCTCTCTTTTTTCTCTCTCTCTCTTTCTCTCTCTCTCTCTCTCTCTCTCTCTCTCTCTCACACACACACACACACACACACACACACACACACACGATTTATTGCTGATCAATGAGAAGTCCTATGTTCTGACATCTGCAGGAAGTATGCCCAGGAATTACAGCAGAGTCTAGGTTTGGGTATCTGAGGAATCAATGGTATAAATTTTAATCTGAAGGCCAGAGAACATGCATTGAAGTGTCTCAGCTGGTGCAGTGATATAGTAACAGAAAGTTGACTTCATCTTTCATCTATCTTTTGTTATACTCTATGAGCTGCACAGTGACATTATTAGAAAGAGTTATCTACTGAGCTCAACCATTAAAATATTTGTCTTACCTTGAATACCCTCAGAGACACTAAAAAACATAATGTTTAATCTGGCACCTATGCCAAATGGTCACATAAAATAACCATCATACTTGTTATGAATTGTGACCTAAGTATACTTTCTCTCACATATTAAAAATATTACTTTCTTGTCTGAATCTGTAACATTTTTTATGAAAAACTCAGTTTCAAACCTACCTATTGTTTTTAAAGTATGTATGTGTATGTGGTATATTTACATGTGTTTGCATGTGTGGGCACGTGTTTGTGTGCTGATGCACATGCACATATATATTTGTATCTCTGATTGTGTGTCTTGAAGTCCAAGGTTGACACTGGGTATCCCCTAGGTCATTTTCCACCTCATATATTGAGGCAGGCCTCTTGCTGAACTCATCATCTGTCAAATCAGGTAATCTTGCTAAGCAGGTTCCTCCAGGAATTTCCCGTCTCTGCCTCCTGAATACTGGGAGTTTGGGCAGATGAATATGCCCTACGTGGCTTCCATGCAGGTTCTGAGAGTCTGAACTCCAGTCTTTATGCTGGTTCAGCAAGTGCTTTTGTAGTCAGAGACTGGGCCTTTGTTTCCTGGCTGCCCAGACCCAAGTAGTTACACCGCTATATAATTGCAACACTGCTTGGCCCATGACTTAGGCATATTCCTACCTAGCTCTTATATCTTAAATTAACCCATTTCTATTAATCTGTGTATTGTCACGAGGTTGTGACTTACCAGAAAGTTTCTGGTGTTTTTCCCTTTCCCTTTCAACAGCTATATGGTGTCTCCCTGACTCCAACTTTCCTCCTCTATCCATTTTTTTATTTCCCATCTTACTATATTCTGCCTTGCCATAGGCCAAAGCAGCTTCTTTATTAACCAATGGTAATAAATCATAATCACAGCATACAGAGGGACATCCCAAATCAGCTCCCTTTTCTGTCTAAATAAAAGGAAGGTTTTAACTGTACATAGTAAAATTACACAAAAACAGTTATTAATAAGAATTATAGTTACAATATTTAGTTCATTTACATTTGGCAAATTAATGAAAACACTCTATCATCTATCCTATCTTTTTGAGTCTAAAGTTTTATATCTAATTTATCTTTTATCATAACTAAGGAAAACTATGATTATAACTATCTGTCTTCAACTCCATCAAAAAATCCCAGAAGTATATAATATTACCTAAATAAACAAGAAGTGCATTGTAAGCATCTTCTAAAGTTGTAGAAATGACAGAGACATTTTTCTGCCTGTACAGTCACCTAAATTTCCTTTGTAACATTGGGCCTTCCATCATCAGCCTATAGCCCCATAATATCTAGCAGACTTTTCAGTGAAGCAGGAAATTTGAAGGTGTGTTCTGCCTATATTGGCAGTTTGTCAGTCACTTTTTCTTCTATGTCCTGCAGAATGTTGGCAGTTTCTTTGGTGGAGTAGGAACCCAGAAGCATTGCCTCACCTTCTTTTGGCAAGTTCAGTAGTCATCTTTCTGTCGATTCTTCATGTCCAGTTTATACAGCATACCATCAAGCTATCCAGGCAAGAGCAGTTTCTTGCCCAAATGGTAATAGCCTTGTCACATTGAAGATAAATTCCATAATGAGTTTCTTCAGTGCCCATTAACCTCTCTGAAGTAATAGGTGTTGCCAGAAGCAGATATGTCTTGCTGTTGAGAAAAGTCTAAGTTCTTAAAAGATTTTAAATGCCATATTCTGTAGGTCTTTGAGGTGCTGAAGATTATCTATACAACATATTTTTGTATATCTAGAAAACTTAACTGATTTAATTGAAAACAGACATTTATAAACAATATTTGGGAATTTTGGCCTTGTTTTCTCCAAACTGTTTCCTTCTGTTTGTTGGGTAAAGTAGTTTTAGGGCTCATGGAGACCTTTTGGGGGATCTTGTTCCATTAAACCACGTTAGCCTGGAAGGAATTCACAGGTTCCCATCATTTAAGGAAACAAAAGCAGAACCTCTTTTCCAAAATAACATATCCATAGATTTAAATTTTCAAGTGAAGATACCTTTAAAATATGTATGTTGGTTTAGCTTAGAAGCCCATACTATAAAATGTCTCTCTGTAGTTAGCTCATTCCCAGTCAAAAAAATTCAAAGAAAACACAATAATATCCATAATCCAGACTCTTTGTGTACTTTCCATCTTTACATAATTTTTTACTCTATTTATTTTATGTTTATTTTTCAATTTATTTTAGACAAAAATTTTTTTTAGACAAGGTTTCTCTGTGTATCTTTGGCTGACCTGGCTCTCTCTCTCTGTAGACCAGGCAGTCCTTGAACTCATAGAGTCTGCCTGCCTCTGCCTCCCAACTGCTGGGATTAAAGGTATGTGCTACCACACCCAACTACTCTATTTCTTTTTTAAGGACTTTCTTTATCCTTTATTTTTCTCTCCCAAGCCTATGTAAAATTTCAAATACACCATAAAGTGTTTAGTGGTATAGGAGTTCCTTCTGTTTGTGTGTTGTTTTCATTGGATAATGAATAAAGAAACTGCCTTGGCCTAGCTGATAGGGTGGAACTTAGATAGGTGGGGATGACAAAACTGAATTCTGGGAGAAAGAAAGCAGAGTGAGAGAACCGCCATGGAGCCGCCAGAATCAGACATGCTGAATCTTTCCCAGTAAGCCATGACCTTGTGGTGATATACAGATTAATAGAAATGGGTTAAATCAAGATGTGAGAGTTAGCCAATAAGAGGCTAGAGATAATGGGCCAGGTGGTGATTTAATTAATACAGTTTCTGTGTCGTTATTTCAGGTGTAAGCTAGCCGGGCGGCCAGGATGGAACAAGGGCCCACTCTCCATACAACAGTTTAGAGTATTTTTTCCTGTCTGAATCTGTCTTTACTGTATATTTCTATCCTTTTTTCTGAGCACATGAGTCTTTAATCTGCTAAGTGGCATGGCTAGTAATAAAGTTGCATCTTTGGCAACTGGCTCCATCCCATTCCTTAGCTTTCTGAAAGTCTAGCTTCATGGCAGAGGTACTAGCAGGAGACACATTAATTATGAAGTTTCTAGGTCCATGCTACCACCTTAAAGAAGCCTGATGCTGGCTGCCCATAAACACCATTCAAGTGTTTGGTGGCAGAGCCTCTTAAAAGAGCTGTGAGGTTTTTGCTGCTAATGCTGAGCATCTATTAAAGGAACTGCACCGGGATTAAGCTCATGCCATAAGGCTTGGTGGGATTTTCATTTACCCATGGAGCCATTTTGCTGGATCATAAACCAAATTTTAAAATGACTTGATTACCTGATAATAGAATATTCCAGACCTAGGCTTTGGTTTGGAATTCTCTTTCTCTTGCTTATTTAAGAAATTTTCTCAATATAATCCTGTAGCTGACTTATTCATTACTTTAGCAATGCCAATCATGCTAGTTTCTGTATTTTTTTACACGTGTGGTGTGTGTGTGTGTATATATATATAATTCATATATATATTTGTACACATGTGTGTACTTGTGCTTGTACATAGAGTCATAGGAGGATATTGAATGTTCTACTCTGTTGTTCACTGATTTAGTCCCAACGAGATAGGGTCTTTCACTGAAAGTGGGAATTGTCATTTTTCAAAAAGATTAGCCTGGCTGATCCTAGAACTCAGTGGTTTTGGGTTTTGTGGCAGCTAACAATTCCCAGAATCCCCCATGTCTGCCTCCCCTCTCAACCATCCCTTGGGTTACATGGACGCACAGCCATGCCCAGTTTTCTATGTCAGTACTGGGGATCTGAACTCAGTTTTCTAATGCTTGCCAATCTTACACCCTCAGTTTCCTGCTAAGGCCAGTCATGCTGTTTCCCCACCTATAGTGTTTTATTTACTATTATTTTACACCAAATAATTCCTGATCACAATAATCTTTTATGCATTTTATATGTAAATATTTTTCTATATCCCCATACATATGCATCATTTCACATATTGGTTCATCATTTCTAATAATTCTCCATGTTGAATCTTTCAGATTTCAAAAAGTTGTTGTTGTAGGGATTGTACTCCTCCATTATTTATATTTCTTTAAATATATCTGCTATCCTATGGTTGTTTGACCTTCCTCCATCCTGTGTAAAGCTTCATATATTGACGCTTGTGGTGATGACTGACTGGAAATTGTCATAAAATAATGCAAGGGAAGCATAAGAACAGAGCTATGTGTGTATGTGTGTGTATGTATAAGGGACTAAAACCCTAAAACCTGGGGCCTGTGTGTGCCAGGCAAGTTCTCTCCCTTGAGCTTCACTCTTGTTCCTTAAGAATAGAACTTTGTTTTTTTTGCAGCTGAGCAGTACTCCATTGTGTAAATGTACCACATTTTCTTTATCCATTATTCACTTGGGGGCCATCTAGGTTGTTTCCTGGTTCTGGTTATTACAAATAATTTTGTTATAAATACAGTTGAGCAAGTGTCCTTATGCATAAGTATACTTATGATTAAGTATCCTTTGGGTATATGCCCAGGAGTGGTGTCACTGGGTCTGGACGTAGATTGATTTCTAATCTTCTGAGAGACTGTCATAGTGATTTCCAAAGTGGCTGTACAGGTTTGCACTCCCACCAGCAGTGGAGGAGTGATCCCCTGATTGCACATCCTCTCCAACATAAGTTGTCCTCAGTACTTTTGATCTTAACCATTCTGACAGGTGTAAGATGGTATCTCAGAGTTGTTTTGATTTGCATTTCCCTGATGATTAAGGATGCTGAACAATTCCTTAAATGACTTTTGGCCATTTGAGCTTCTTCTGTTGAGAATTCTGTTTAGTTTCATACCCCATTTTTCAACTGGATTATTTTGTATTCTGATGTATAGTTTCTTGACTTCTTTATATATTTTGGAGATCAGCCTTCTGTCAGATGTGGGGTTGGTGAAGATCTTTTCTTATTCTATAGGCTGCTGTTTTGTCTTGTTGACTGTGTCCTTTGCCTCACAGAAGCTTTTCATTTTCAGAAGGTCCCATTTATCAATTGTTGTTCTCAGTGCCTGTGCTACTAATGTTAAATTTAGGAAGCAGTCTCCTGTGCCAGTGTATTCAAGGCTGCTTCCCAAGATATTAGATGTAAAGCAAAGGATAACCAGACTACAATCCACAGCTCCAAAGAAGCTAGGTAACAAGGAAGACCCTAAGAGGGACGCATGGATTGCCTAGGGAAGAGGAATTAGATGAGATCTCCTGGGTAAACTGAGGGCAAGGGGAAATAGTAAAGGAGAGGGGATGGGAGATGAGAACATTAGAAAATGGGATGGTCAAGGCAGAGAGGGATGAAGTAGGAGAGTAATAAAAGAGAAATCTTGACAGAGAGAGCCACTATGAGGTAGGGAGAAACCTGGTGCTAGGAAAATTTCTGAGAATCTGCAAGGATGACCCCCAGCTAAGACTCCAAGCTATAGCAGAGAAGGAGTCTGAATTGACTTTCCCCTGTAATTAGATTGGTGAATACCCCAACTATCATCATAGAGCCTTCATCCAGCAACTGACTGATCCAGGTGCAGAGATCCACAACCAAGCACTAGGCCAAGCTCTGGGAATCCAGTCGAAGAGTGGGAGAAGGGAATACATGAGAAAGGGAAGTCAAGATCATGACGGATAAATCTACAGAGACAGCTGAACCAAACCCATGGGAACTCATGTACTCTAGACTGACAGCTGTGGAGCCTCCGTGAGAACAAACTAGGCCCTCCATATGTGGTGGACAGTGGTGGAGCTTGTATTATCTGTGCAGTACCTGGCAGTAGGATCAGGAACTATTCCTGGTGCATAAGTTAGCTTATTAGAGCCCATTCCCTATGGTGGATGCCATGCTCAGCTTTAATACAGGGGGCAGGGGATTGGTCCTGCCCCAACTTAATGTGCCAGACTTTGTTGACTACCCATGGGTGTCCTTACCCATTGGGAGGAGTAGATGAAGGTGGGAGTGGGAGGAGGGGTGGTGGCGAACTGTGGTTGGAATGTAAAATGAAATTTAAAAAAGATAAATTAAAAAAAGAATAGAACGTTGTTCCTATCCAATCTACTTTTAGCTACCATGGAACTTTTGTCTTCTCACTACAAAGCTATTTGGAAAATTTCCCCACACTCATCTGTCTGTTCCTTGGGTTTATATTTCTTTCCAGAAGCTATAGTTTATCCAAGACTGATTTTGGGGACAGAGCCAGTAGCCAAACTAGTTTGTCATTTTGCCAGAAGCTGTATATTACAGTATTTCAGAAACCAGTCAAACATAGAAGGTAGTTTTTTCTTCCATAGAACAATTCAGAAACTATAGACTCTAGTAACAAATGATCACCCATGGTTATACAGGCAGCTTGTTGGAGAAGTTGTGATCTTGCTTCGTAGACCCTTGTCCTGTGATTATTCCACTAAACATAGCCCCGTAACGTGAAATATCTGGGTCTTTACTATGTTAATATCACATTTGCATGCATAAAGGCAAACACCTTCTTGAACTTCCTTACCCAAATGGTTGTTTTTGACCTATTCTCTTCTTGAAATGAAGACTTCACAAAGCCTCTGGCATGTGGACAATAAAGTCTTTCCAAAAAGTCAGCCAGAATGCTAACATTAGCATAACTGGGAGAAAAGGCTGGCTGTATTCAGAGCAGAGAGATAAGCTGACACATCTAAGGGTGTTTGGAAGAAATGGGTGAATCTGTCTGGACGCTGCCTTCCATGCAAACTCCTTCATATATTTCTGGGTTAGTTTGCTGATTGCCTTTGAAGTGGCTACATTAAATGCCAGGATTGAGTGAATCAACAAAGGTTTGAAAGTCCAGTCCAATGCCAGTAGCTCTACAGTCATGTTCATTTGGCACGTGACCTAGTACCACGTCATCACATCCAGGCTAGAACATCACTACTGCTGGAACAAAAAGGATACTGGGCAAAAAAATTTTTTTTTGGTTTTTTTTTTCCATACATTGTTTTGTTTTATTTTTTCCATTCAAGAACATAATTGAAGAAATAAAATTTTTACCTTTCTTCCCCTTCTCCCGGTCCCCTCCCACTACCCCCCCACCCCTCCTCCCTCCCCCTTCTTCCTTCAAAGAGGGCATGGTGCCCTGCCCTGTTGGAAGTCCAAGGCCCACCCCCATCCCTCCCGGCCTAGGAAGGAGTGCATTCAAAAAGAATCGGTTCTCAAAAAGATAATACATGCAGAAGAAATAGGTCCTGGTGTCATTGTTGATGGGTTCTCCATCTGCCAACTTTCGCCGCCACATTCAGAGAGTCTGGTTTGATCATATGCTCATTCAGTCCCAG